>CM010312.1:21311935-21356892 GCA_001923025.3 Taenia multiceps | reverse complement strand
TTGTGTGCAATGCTTTCAATCTCCAACCCAGAAAAGCGCGTATGTAGAATAAATGTAAGTTCGACCAGGGGACTGAATAGCTAATCGGAGCTGGAACCAATAAATTAGCGGAAATTAGACAACTAAGTGGCAAATGAGCAAACCAGTATACCTAACGGCTGATATAAGCTGAGTTAAATCAGTGAATGATCAGGTAATTGGAGAAAGAAGGAAAAATCGCTTCAAATGGATGATATGCGGGTGTATGAGTGAGATAACAGACTAAAGGGTAGGCGTTTTTGCGATCCTTGTTGTAGTGCGCTCACCGAAGCATGGACTATTTAAAGTGATTTACTCAAAAGTGAGGCTGTGGGATAAGTGACTAAGCGATGAAGCAAGCAAATTTCTTTGACGACTTCATTTCACATTGAAGGAGTCTAATAGGCTGTGCCTTCGGTTAAGACCAAACTAATCTTTTTACGTTAACACTACACTCGAGATGCACCAACAATTTTAAGCGAATTTGGATATCGTTAGTTGATTGAAGCGCTGCATTGATGTGCACGGGCGTCATATAGGAACAACACAACATGTCCCATTTCATCGTGTTTCTGGTTATTCATCTACCAATCATTTCCAAAACATTTGGTTACGATTTCATATAAAGTTTTTTGCCTCAGTTTTGTAGATTAGACCATGTTAACTAAGCGTAAATTGCAAGAAATTCACTTGCACACTCCTGCCTCTGCAAGCCATCCTTGCTTCCATTCATTTTCAAATATATCACCCATTTTCTCGAACTTTGTGAAATACCAAACTCAGGCCAATGGAATCAACAAACCGCCAGGCCACATTTCACTGTTTTGCTTTTGCGCTCCATTCAACGTTACATTGAGCAACTGAATACATAGTCGTAGAACTTCATATCGAGCATTGTCAATCATTCTCTTTGCCCTGCGCAAGTCCTCCAACCAATTGTAACGAACCACAGGGTGAAATTCGGGGCAGTTTAACGAGTGCGTATTACAGACAAAATTCTGTTGATTAGATGTGTAACATGCTGCAATTCTGCAGCGGATTTTAAAATATTGCGCCTCCTGCAAGGCATAGTCCATTATAAGTGAATTCACTTAGGGCTGGTCATGAGTAGCGATGATAGAAGCGAAGCCTTGATTCGGACAGCTGCGGTAAGAAAACAATTGCCTTGCGGGTATTACCACTCAAGACAGCTTACCTGCAGGACTATCGATTGATCAGATAAAGTTGTTCAACAAAGTGCGCATGAGGTAACACGGTTCAAATTAATCCAGATAAAATGTGAACCAGCCCTAAATAGTGGCATATTAAATATGAAAAATGGAATACATGGCTGACCTCATAACTTGATGCCCCATGTACACAGACCACAAAATCATTACTCCTGCAGAGTCAGGCTAAGAGAGCGCAGTCTTCTCCGACAAAGTAATTCCTCTCTGGTTCGAACCGGTCCCGTTGGTAAGGCGATATAGGCATTTTTGGGCGTTAAACGACTTTATTCCGACAAAAATCTACTCCAGTCCAAGCTCTTCTCGTAGCTAGCGTTTTCTTAGGCGCAGATGGGGAAGAGGAGTGTTGGGCTCCCTCATTGAATGGTCCTAATTTCAGAACTGCATGATGAGTCTTTTTCAGTTTTGTTTTAGTTGGTGAGGGCAATTTTGCGAATTCTCCCTTCATGAAGGCAAGAAGTTGCAAAATTTTAAGCTTCTGACAAATCAGAGGCGACTGAAACCGTAGATCTAAAACCTCCCAGTGTTAAAACAGAAATATGACACGGATGGCGTTGGTGCAGATTTCCGAAACAACCCGAACGAATAACTACATGGTAAAAGCAGTGATTTGAGGTCAATCGAGACGAACAGCCATCTAGCAAAAGTTGCTAACTAATACCATTTTCCAATTGATGTTTTGTAACACCTCCTTGAAGTCCCCTCTCCAAAAGACGCTATGATCATTGGCTGGTGCTGGCAAAGTCACGGCCTTACTAGGTAAGTAAGTAAGCATGTAGGTAAATAATTAAGCAAGTAAGTAGGTGAGCGAGTATGTAAGTAAGTAATCAAGGAATAATCAGTGGGCCAAAACATTACCGCAGCTATTATATGGCTCTAAATCATTGTGGGTTAAAGTAGGCCAAAATTCAATTACAATTCACTCTTTTTCAAAAATTGTGTCCAATTGTATAAGCTTGACTGCGATTTTCACAAGATTACAACTTCACTATCAGTAACAAGATTGATTTTAAGCGCTGGAGACATGATTCTTGAGCAAACAAACAATTACATAGTACGTATTCGAAATGTTGCTTCTTTGTGTTTTCTCCTTTTCCAGCCTCAGCATATACCAAACAAACGAGTAGGGCGGGTTGCAAGGTAGAGTCTTAACTCCGTCTTAATCCCTGAGTTACACAGAAACGGACTCAAGATAATGCTAGACAGTCATTTTAAAGCTAATTTTACTTACGTTATTTCATTTTCAGGAAAATTTTGCATTCAGGACATTTGCATCCAACATCATTAGCACAGGCCTCACAACATTGTCGTCCGCCGAATGCGATTTCGGTTACAGAGTTCAGAAACAAGATTGAGACCTCCACCTCAAGACTGACACGTTGTTCGATTCTAAACAACCGATATGTCACTGCTGTGAATGTCGGTCTTTTCATTTTCATTGAGTGAACCTTGAACTTAGCGTGAAATCAGTAGGCTTTGCAGGTGGAACCCCTCTGATTGTTTTCGAATTAGAAGCCAGACGTGTCCCTCAAAAGCATAGCTTGCACGTGGATCGTATGCGTATGTCTGTTGCACGAAATATCTCGGCATTGTTTTCGCGCTTCGATTCGGAAAATTGCGCAAAATCCGTCAGGTTAGCACTAAAATGACCGACGAATTGGTAATGATTTAGCCAGCAATGAAGGCTCTAAGTGAAGTCGTTGCAGGGCTTTTCTTAAGACACACTAGCGAAGTCCAATTTTCTGTATTCTTGTCAAAATAAGCCTCTTCGAAATCGAAAGCATGCTTAGAGCCACTTCTGCATTTCGTTTAGAAAATCAAAGGGGTGAATCCTCGATGTTAAGATTTGACACCAACAATGCTTATGAAAGATGCACAATCACAACTCTCCTTAGTATAACAAATAGCTAGCAAATAAGCTGTTAAATGAGGATGATTCAGCAAGCAGTCTTAAGTGATCTCAAAAGGAATTTGGATCCGCTTTAAGGTAATTATGAGATATTCTACAATTTTCCAGTCTTGGTTGACATGAATTTCGCTGATTAGCTAGGCATGTGCAGCCTTTCTTTATTCTCTTCCGTGCAACTGAGCAACGTTCTGCGATTCCTAGTTTGCTACAATTACGTTCCGAGCACGCCACAACACACAGGGGATGTTTTAAATTGTACCCTAACCTCCGCAAGAATGCAGTCGACCTGACCTGTAGCATTTCAAAACGTAAGCATTATCACTTAAAGTCCAATGTATGAGGAAGCCACATTTTATAGAAGAAATTTTGGAAGAGCTTTCGCGTTATGTTGACCGATTTGCAAGGTCAGGTGGAATGCATTTTGATTCCCTCCATTTTGATGGTTTGATACAGAGAAATTCTGAATATATGTAGAATTTCGGTGGCATCAAAATATTCGTGGCCAGTCTTATGAATGCAAAGCCTTAATTACCTGTTTCATTCGTGTTTTAGATCGTGATTGCTCAGCTCTACGTTCACAATAGCTAACAGATCGTGTTAGTGGCCCTTAACCCTTATCTACCTCCACAGTACATGATCTTCTTTAGCAGTATAAGTTATGCACCTTTTGGGAAAGAGACGAGTGCCTTGCTGCCTTAATTACATCCCGCGCTGCTTTGATGCGAACTGTTCAATCAACGCAATCAGACAAATGGAAATATTGGCGATTTTCAAAGAATGTTTCCAAGGAATCGTTTCCATTTTGTCATCGCACATGCACCTAAAAATGCATCTAGATTAATTTTATGTGCAAGTAGAACATTTGCTCCCATTTTGATGAGAATGAGTACATTTAACCTTCTGCCTATTTCCACACAGTCCTCATAAAGTCATTAAAGGGTTTCTCAATCATGTTGCCACCCAAATCTATCTTTCGTGCTAACCTTGGCCTCGATCTTATGAACCATTACTGACAACGCCTTTGCAATTTTCCGGATATTTGTGCGCTGTCGTAACCAACAAATTTTAAAATTGGACAAAGCCGGTTCGTAATTAAGCATACAACTATACAAGACGCTTTCGCTACACAAAAATAGAGAACTGGCATTTGCTAATGCTTAAAAATTGTAAGGCAACACGTATTCAATCAAGCTGTGTGCACTGCGCCCTCTCTAAATGCGGCTAAAATTGTTGGCAGCAATTTCAAAACACGAAAAATGACACGCATTCTGACAAAGAAATCGATCACCTGGGAACAATTTGGAAGGAGGAATAGTTGCAATTGTGACGGCTAAATCTGCCACATTAGTTAGACAGAACAAGAATTGTACTCAAAATGTCGCGTTACTTCTCAATGTCATGTTGCTTCGCAGTCCTGTTGTGCATTTTTTTCGTAATTTTCCATCATTTCCACAGCCTCTGCTTCTCAAACTCAATCTCATTTAGCATTCCTAAAAAGAATTTCTTACAAATTATTCTCCACAACTCACTCAGGTTAAGCTGACGCTCCACATTTTGGCTTCGATGTTAAGCAAGGCCTATAAATAAGGCGGCACAGAGCACAACGCAGATTTTAAGATTGCCGAACCACGTCAAGCACATGTAAAATATGACGCTAAAATCGTGTTGCGATTTACCCGACTTGACCACTTATCGAGCTATATTCCAGTTTTTGGATTATAGCAAGAACTGTTCCACACAATAGAGTTTATTTATTAATAATTTGTTTTGAATTAATCTGTATGAGCACAAAGATCACGTAGAAAGGAAAGAGGGTTGGACGGGAGAAAGATGGGGCAAACTGGATGGAGGTTGATGAGGACTAAATGGGGGAGCGTGTAGGAAGGGAGGAGGAGTAATGCAACGTGTGGTTGCCATAAGGAGGCGAGAGATGGGAAGTTGGAGGTAAAGTGATGAGAATAACTCAATGTTTGGTGCAACAGCTAGAATGAGTGTATGTTTAGACGATTGGTTCCTTAAAAACTTTTCCTTCTGCTATTTTGGCTATGGAAAGATTCTGTGAGTTTTGACATCTCTGCTGGGAGCACAGGCAGGATTTATGGTAGCGGGGCTGAAGTAATGACGACGAAGTCGTCTTCGACCATGGATAACAACTAAGTTCGCCAACGACCAGATTAAAATAATCTTCTTGCTTATAACGTACATTTACAGAACCCAAGTATTACACAGCCCCCTTCCCTTTTAAGCACTACCCTCGACGCTATTGCTGTCGATTGGCTTAGACTTTGCCATCAGGTGGTTTTCTTTCTTCTACGATTGCGTAGACTTCACCCTTGTAACCAACCGGTGAGACGCTTTTGTATGCTCATGATGAACGATTACTTTCTGAGTGCAGAGTTGTGTATTGTGGACAAGATAGTTTGTGAAGGAAGGGAATTTGACTGCGTACGGGGTGTCCTCACTCCAAGGGTGGCAAAATTTGCGATGCGTTCTGAGTGCACGCGTTCTCCTCCGTGTTAGACGTTAGTTTGACTGTGCCTAATTCCTTTTCTGTACTGAAATGCAAAGTCATATTTTTGCGGTTTCTCGAATCAGTGTGCAACTGAACAGTCAATTTCCTTCTTTTTTGACTAGATCAGCAGCCTATGGCCTGTTCCCACTATTAATTGTCTCGCTACCAGGTGGTTTAATGTGTCTCACCTTTGTATAGATAGCAAACAGTTCGCGTTCTGTTTCAACTTTCTGTCCCACATTTTGTTGAGTTTGGTACTGACGTAGACGATGGCCTGTCCTCTCACATTTTGTCGCCTTGCGATGGTACGCTACATCACTGACGTCCGCGTCCAGCACAAAGGAGGGTGCGTTGTGCTCAGAGTTTAGTACGGCTCGGGTTGGTACGAAGCAAAGCACATGCCCTAGTTCTTTAAAGGCTTTGTCATGTTCTTTGTCCCATTTGAATTTCTTCCACTCTTGCCTCTTGGTTAGCTTGCGCATGGAAGCTAGTTGATTGCCGACTGTTGTCCTCCTCCTTTCCAACAGTTAGTCGCATGTGGTAGGATTTTAATGTTTCTTGTAGTGCGAATTTGTGGACCGCAAGTATCTTGAAAACAGCGATTTAGTGGGTTTCGCCTTCTGAAGGCAACACTTATGCCACTGATGTAATCACACCTATATTCGTTTCCGCGTTGAATCTATTTGCAAGATGATATGTACAGAAAGCAGACAAATTGAGATGGTCAGCTACGTTTTTAGCCAAGGCACGACTTTCCCCCAAGGTTCAATGGAATCCATTTGTTACCGAGATTCGTGCGGGCAGAAACCTTCTCGCGTGCAAGTGTTGATGCATCAATGAAAGCTTACCCCGAGTTCTCGTTGTGTGACTTCGCGAATAAAGTGCCTGTGATATTAATTGACTTATTAATTTTTCCGAAGATATATTCCATGGAGCTAACTTAGTTGCCCAAGGCTTACTGCACAAAGCGCAAGCTTATACGCTACGTGGACTTATCAGTTTGTCCAATCAGATGCCTCGTTCTCATATTAATCGCCTCTAACCCATCATCCAAATGATCTGACGCACGTATTATCCTTTAGCCAATGAGCGATTAGTGCGTGGTTAGTGGACACATCAGAGGAAATCGTAAAAGCCAAGGCCACCCGTGCAGTACCTCCTCCAACTTGGACTATGAGCTATTTGTTTTACGGGATTTCCACCTTTAATAACTATATGCAGCGCATCGGAACCAGTCTTTTGCCTCTCTCCACGTTCGGATTCAACGGCTGACTCAGTTAAGTTTGACATTACCGCTGCAGCAGGATCATTAGGCAGTCGAATGTTCGAGTGAGTGCCTCTGGTTATGTAATGTCATGGGTGTTCCTAACTTAAATTGTTGACTAATTCATCAGCTTTCTAGCTTTTAATTTTTTGGAACATATTTTTACAAATCAATCAAAAGGCAGCAGTAAACATGTGTTTGTATACAAAATTTAGTGGTGGCGGACTTGGCAGTTTTGCAACTCAAACAAGTTCAGGTGGCACTAATGTGTCGTTGCATGTGTAGAGGAGAAAATATGAAGCACAATGTTTCCTTCTGTGGGATTGTTATGTTATTTACTTAATCTGTGGTTGTTTTACCATTGTTCGCAATGGGGCAGGCGAGACCGAAATTTGCTTTATTTTCTGTCTATGCTAACCAATTCATTCAAATTTTGCACACACTGAAGTAGAACTTTTGGAAGATGATATATTGTAGCTATTTAAGTGTGCGGTTCTCTACTAGGCCAGCACTAGTTTAAAAGTATATGCACTGTTGACAGTTAGCCTTGTGGTTGGAATTAGATGGGCCATGTAGTTAAGAAAGCAACGTAAACTCCCTGGTACGTCATCTTAAGTAGCACTGAAAACGTACATGTTTTCGGTACTTTGGGTGTGATGGGTGTTTGTCTGAGTTTTCCAGGTTGGAGGTGGCTGGCGAGGGGCCCAGTAAAACAGGTTCGTGTGGCCTAATGGACAGGGCGTCTGCCTTCGAAGCAGAAATGTGCGGGTTCGGGTCCCGTCACGGACGCTTTATTGGTGCCTGCACTAATCCCACCATCTCTCTGTCAGTAGCACTTGTGAGAGTCGAGTGATGGGTGCAGTTGTGTAAGTGTAGTCAACTCAACGCTTCTACTTCGCCACGACCCTCTCTCACCCAGTCTATTCGTTTCCCGGGTTAGTACAACTTCCACTTTATCGCGCTCACTTCTGCGGCTTAGTGTTGCATGGATGCACAAAAGTGAGTGGCTGCAAGGGCATGTTAAATGACAGAATTCATGAGCTGACCTTGCGTGCAATTGCCTCATTGCACACGCAATAGTGTCCATAGAGATTCGACCTCAAATAACAGGATTCAAATTCACCAGTTTTAGTGACTACACCATGAAACCGCCAAAAACGGCAGTCAAAACGACAGCCGCCCATTATGCCTTCGGTCAGTACTCTGGTCGTTTTGTCTGTAGTCTGACCTCGTGGCCGAGTACCGGTAGCCTGTTTCAAGGCAGCCAAGCATGAGAGTGAAGTGAAGCTTATATGAGTTGGGTGATTTTCAGCAGCTTTGCACAGATGTTGGTTGGATGTGTGAACAGGAAATAAAAATGCAATTACAAGCGACTCCAAGGATTCAGAGCAGAAATAGCTCAAAGCCTGCTGCTGACCTGCATGGAGGCATGAATCGCATCTTGAATGCGCAAAATTCCAAACCTACATCTTGACTAGATTCGTGTTTCATCCTTTCTGATTCGCCCATCCCTTTACTCCGCTTCCTATTGTGTATTGGGTGCATCGCACTATGCTATGCGCTAGATGTGGAGATGCGATATCATGCCCAACGCCTCGATTAAGCTGAGTCAGACACGAAGTTGGGCGATGCCACATATGGGTTAGAGGAGACAACATCATCATGAGAGTTGCTAAGAAACGGTTCGTTGCGGGTGCAATGCCACTGATCAAAAGTATAATCCCCAGAGAACTGCAATAAATTAACAATGTATAAGTCGAGATTTGTGCCTTTAGGACCACACGAATGTATGTAGCCTACCATTTCGTAATGTCTGGCTGTGATTTCCACTACGACCGCTGCTTTCTATCCATTCGTCGCGATCGTGGCAGCAGTACAATTCAACGCACTACTGCGATAATGCAGATTTACTTGTGATGAGCCTGCAAAGGAAGATAAATATTGATTCTTTCCGAAGCAGCGCTTTATGTCTGCACGACCTGCAATTTGTGACTTGAATAGTCAAAAAAACCACAACCTACTAGATGTCTGGACTGCCGAATCTTACTCAAAACCACCATTGAATTCTAAATTTGACAAAAAGGAAAATCGGGTTATAACTGCAGCAGTGATGCAGTTTTCCCACAGTTTCTCCAAGTCGGAAGAGCAATTTGGTCAGTATTAGGCACGAAGTCATCAATTCAAGTGCCACCAATAGAGTTCTTTGTCTAAGAGGTTTCACTTTAAAGCATTTAAGCCTTCATTTGTGCCACCGACAATATCAGCGAAAAAGGTTAATGCACTTAACTTCAAAATAAAAGTGAGCAGTAGAACTTGGCGTTGGCAGTCTGCGACACTGGGCAATGAAGCAAAAGCTAGTGTTTCGAACCATGTGGGAGCAATAAGGCAAGCCCTATATTCATTTCCTAATCTTGAACGCGTACTCAGTCCCTGGAGCGAAGCCCAATTCATTCCTCATTTTACGCAATAACGCACGAAATGCAAAAGGCGAATTTTACCAAGCGACGTCGAACAAACTTTTGGTGGACACGGGTTTTAATTAAAATTTATCTCGACCGTTTCAAGTCACAGAAGTCTGCTGGGGACTACCGACCCCACCTTGACGACCATAGCCAGGATTTGTACCAGATTCGCACGAAGATGACTGAATTGGTGCAAATGTGGGTCGCCGTGGATAGCCATTGGAACAGCGTGATGTTCGATGAATTTGGTGTGCTCTTTTATCGACATGTTTAGGCTAGTCAAACCCCACTGACCCCTGGATCATCGTATTTGACTGTATTAACATCACAACATGCAGGTTTGGCAGGTGCTACTTTCTATGTCACACACAATTTATGGTATAAAATGGGTGTTTACAAAAATACGGGCTTCAATTTATTATCATAGGATCAGTAGCGATCATGCATTTGCCATCCTTGGCTCATTTTCACGTTAATTTTTTCGTCATTATTGCTTTGCAGCTTCCACACCAAATTGTGGTCACCAAAGCTCCCAATTCCACGATTCAGCCTATGCCCACTTGATCAGAGCCTTTTTAACGGAGCTGGGATGTTGAGCGACCCCAACAATAATTCAAGCCAGACAATGGCTACGAGTGCACCTTCCAGGTCAGCAGTATACTAAAGTATATAAAGACGACAGTAGAGGCACACTCAATGTCTTTTTGAGGATATGAAGGCAATTGCCAGAGCACTCATTGTTCCTTTCCCTATTCTGCTGATCATGCGTTTAATGTGGCAGAAGAAGGAGGGGATGGTGGGACACTCCAGCCTCCAATGGACCTGGCTTCACGTTGGTGGCTGATAACCATGCAAGGCGGTGGTTTGGGTGACCGTGCACAACTATTTCTTCGCGACTACCTGAAATCTGATCATGTGTATGATCTGTTTTTCGCTATTAAATGCTTGCAGTGTTCCCTAATTTGGACCTGGCGAAATAATTTGTGTTTTTAACTGGCACATGTGTTGTGAGTTTGCCCAACTTGACTTAGAACTGGCCTCCTGTCGCACCGCCTCGAGGAATGACCCACTAGTGAGTGCCTAGACAGAGAAAAACAGCACTGGGAAGGATGCGGGTGTCAAATCTACGTCCTCAGCCTTCCTTACCAACGCAGCTCAGCACAGTAGACGGCGAGATAAAAAGGGGCAGAGCAGAGCAGAGCAGAGCGTCTTGAGATGACATCTGCCGCACGTTAACTGTCAACCTGAGAGCAAGAGATATGCTTACATCTTAGGCACCTTCTTTGGGTTTCCACTTTAGAGATTTCTAGTGATAATGACACAAGAGCTAATGAGCTTCAAGATGGCCTTCTCACCGCGCCACCTAGAAGTATGGCATGAACTCCCTCAGCTGTACACCAGTAGAGGTGAGCTACTAAACTTGGCAGGCAAAGTGAAGCCAAGCCACATCTTCGCGTCCTTGTCCTACACCAATCATGCGACGCTCCTAAGAGTTCATCTATATGGGTAGATACTCAGCCAATGTGAAGAACTGAATAAGCTATTTAAATGCCATATCTGTGGCCTCGAACATTTCCAAGATTGTACAATTCCCACCACTCTACTAGCCTACCACTCTGTTTAACATTGGTATTATTGTGTGCGAAACCTGATTTTGATGCAGTCTTTTAGACTTGGTGCCTGAAACAGGCCCTTAAAAACACTTGGTCATGCTGCCCTAAAATGTGATGCAAAGAGAAAAATGCTCTTCCACCACATAATCTGAGATTGCACCTCTCTAATTTCCCACCCCCAACTATCTCTTCGTTAACTTCCATTCACCTCTTATCTCGACTTGGGCGCGTTTTCAGCATAAGAACATCAGCGACACAATCCCGTCTCACTCTGTTGCGTCTAACCATTTCCTGACGTTTCACATACTAAGGTTATCTCCCCTCGCCCATCAGTAGCATCACACAGCTTTGCATCCAACTCGTCCCAACCGAGGCGCAACGTATGATATCACATCTCATCACCTGACACGTCATATGGTGAGGTGTACCTCACGCATGCTAAGTAGTGGGGAATGGGAGGAGGAAAAAGGGGAGTGAGAAAGTATGAATCCAGCAAAAATTTTAATTCGGAATTTCGGGCACCTAACATGCGGATCAAACCACCATGCAATTTGGCCGCAAACGTTCTACCATTCCTCTTCTCCATCCCTGGATTCCATGTCCATGCATTTGACCAACATCTCTGCAGAGATGCTGACAAACATTCGACTCACATTTATTCCATCCTGCTCTACTTCGACTAAGTGCCTCGGAATAGGCCGCAACCGGTAGCAGCTCAAGCGGTCAGACCACAGACAAAAACTGACCAAAGCATCGGCTAAGGAGAAAATGAACGATTGTCGTTCTTGGTGGTTCCATGGTGCAGTCATTAGCAATGGCGAGTTTGAACCCAGTTATTTGCAGTTAAATCTCTTTAGACGCTAATGTGCGAGCCATGGGACAATGGCACTCTGAGCAAGTTCTCGTATTCTGCTATCTGACATGCCTTTGCAGCTACCCGCCTTTATGCAGCATGCGACGCGAATTTTCATCGGTGAATAAGATGTAGGAGGTAGCTGGACTCACTCGCGAAACGAAGATCTTTGGAGAAAGAGGAGCGTTGAGCTCACCACAATCACACAATTTTACCCATTACTCTACCCTTGCCAGCGCTAGTGGCAGAGGAATGGTTGGATTTGTACGGACATCAATAGAGCACCCGCGGCGGGACTCGAACCCGCACCCTTCTACTTAGGAGGCAGACGCCCTATCCATTAGGCCACACGGGTCCGACGTCTAGGTATCCTTATCTGCCATCTCCGACATAAAATGCGCAGACAGAGATTCATCACGTACAAAGCATAAAAAATGAGCACATTCTCAGTACTCTTTCAGATAACAAACCGGTGATTTTACATTGCGTGCTATTTAGATCCCAACTCGTGAAAAATTACTCGACTGCTAATGACATAGAAGTCAAGCAAATGAATGTGAAACAATCAAACTTATCAAGTGAATGTATGAATGAATGAATGAATGAATGAATGAATGAATGAATGTCTTCTCCCCTGAGAATATCAACGCTCCTACTTGAGAAGAAAAAGAGCTGCAACTTTGCTGTAACTATGGACTACGGATTGCAGCTGCTGTCAGCTGGCCAGTTTCAATGACCGAAAACTTAAAATGTGAGTTTTGCACCATTAGCGAGCATGATGATTTGCCTTCTACTAGCGCCTATTTTAAACAGATATTATTGTCTCTCTGAAAAGAAGTCCCGCGCGCACTAGGAATGGTTAAAGGCAGTGGAGTATTGCATTGAGTGTTCCTGCAAGATGTCACAAATGCAAAGCATTAGTTAGATGCATCGGACAAAAGTGCTACCGCGAAATGATAATCCACTTAATCTAGCCTCAGCGGTAAATAAGTAAAGTGCTGCAAAAGATAACACGATGGCACTTTCTGTAGCAGCAAGTATTAAATGCCTAGTCTAAGTTATAAGCACTGGACACGATGAAGCCCAAGTGCCCATTGCCACCACTATAGATGCCTACCAGGTCTGTTGTTCATCTAAACTCTTGTCCCACTCATTCCCTAGCTCAATGAAAATTTGATGGCAGCGTGGAATTAAGGAGAGGTCATTGAGGCTTTTCTTTAGCAGGGGACTTGCTATTCGGTGAAGCACAAATAATTTGTTGGAGTTCAGAAGTAAAACCGACTTAGTGTTGTAGTCTACCTGCACTCCTTCTCCCATCACCTATCAGCCACCCTGTAAGGAGCTAACCGATCTGGATCGGTGGATTTCTTCATATTCTATTGCAACTAGCAAACAGTTTTCTTATGAAAATAATCCTAGTTTAAAAGGTGCCTACATTTTTGCAGTAATTCGCACCCTTGCCAAGGAAAGACTCTTCAAATCATAGGACGTGTCATCACAATTTATCGGTGCACACGAGTGAGGACCAGCCATTTATTCGTGCAGAAAATCAGCCGTGGTCAAAAAATTATAAAGTAGTTTATGAAAAAGTGATCAGTGAGAAACCATTTTTACAATTAATTGCCAAGCGTGCTTTATTTGCTGCTTGATCGTGGAATGGAGTAGAAACTTCGCTCAAGTCCCTAAGTCATGCGAAGGAGTGAACAGCAAAAGAGCAGTGTAAAAGGCAGGCATTGCAATATTTTAATTGACGCCAAACCACTATACCCAACTTCTGCATGGCAAATTCATTTAAGCTTCGGGAGAGAAGGTAATCAGCCAAATGGCCACATGCTTAGGAAATCGGAATAGCATTCCAGTGATAATTCAGGCTTTTAATGAAAAACTACAATTGCTATCACAGAAAATGCTAATCAGTGGTCACCATGCATGCCGTAACAAGGTTCAAGGTGTGCACATGGAGGCGCGAGGTGGCAACTGGTCCTAAGAGCGAAAACTTTTCACCTGTCCCATGCAGGTCACCAGATCTGCAACGCATCTCGCCATCACGATAGTCAACCTGAGCGGACTGATGAATATTAAATGCAAGGTTAATATTCAATCATGAAGCGCAAAATGCGACAGTGATCCTAAAGATCATTGTAAAGCCTGGAACTTTCAAATCTTTGACATAAATTATGTTTCTTCGATTCATTCAACAGTCTGTACGTTTCGGTTCATTTGCTAGACAGATTTTTTCGAGTACTTAAATCAGGCGCTTAAGTTATACCTTAAAAAGCATTAAACCAGAGACCAAAGCACACTACCCTGCGTTGACATGCTACCTCATAGTAATGGACAAGCACAAGGAGGTTTGATAATCTATGAAACGTGGCAGAAATCGTAGAGGCAATTAGTGGTAATTCTGGGTTGGCAATGCCATCATTTTGCAGCAGCATCTTTTAGCGGCACCGTAATGTCCATATCGCATCATAGTGGTGATGGCATCAGTGATACTCAAGCAAACGCAGTGCCTGCAATTGCTTTGAGGAAATTGTCGAATTTGTAAAAAACATTGGGTCTTACCAAATAAATGTAGGTGGAATGTGATTTAATACATAAGAAAGTACGGTAAGCGTAACAATAATTTTTACGCTGTCCTACAAAACGCATTATATGACGGCGCCTCAGTCAGGCAATGGATTAAACATCGAGTGCGCATTTTAACGGTGTGTGCCATTTGGGCTTATCGCAGCCCTAGAGGAAACTGCGACCTAGAAATGCGCTTCCATGTAGCTATCCATTAAGGCTCGGTCACGTTTCCTCTAACTTTACCTCATCTTAATGCGTTGGCCTTACCTCTAGTCTGAGATTTCGTTGAGACTCTATTCATCCCAATAGGAGAGAAGATAAAACCTGCATACACCGGAACTGTCTTTGGCGGGAAGGTCTCCAAAAGCGCAGAGGTACAATAGGACATTAAATACATGCACTCCTTACCTTGAGGACAGAAATTTTAACTGCATTCAAACTAAGAGACTAAAAGTCACACAGGTGCATTACATATGTGGCGTGGTTCATGCCAGCAACACTTTATGTAAATAAAATATTTCTATCCATCGTCTAGTTATTCATGACCTCAACGGGGGTTGAATGAGCTGTAGAGACAGCTTGCGTTAGGATGTTGAAGGCCTTATCGGATGCATGTATTTCCTAAAAAGCCCATTTCTGGGCGTATGCTTATGATGTCGTCTACTGTAAGGTGAATCACTGTTTTAGACTAGGCCGGGTTTGACTAATTGGCTGTCTCTACATCCAGCTATTAGAAATTGACCGTGCGTTTACATACGGCCCTTATCGTATTGGAGTGGCGAACCGTCCAATTTACCTAATCACATTGAAATGAATTCCACAGATGTCAAATGTCAAGTGTCAAACCGGAGGGATCATCCCTTAGAGAAACCATTTCCGCTCCACCTTGAGCGCCTACGCATATATATGTAAAATTTCTAGATGTTTGGCAATCGTACGTTGCGACTCACAAATTCGTCTGCATTGAGTGTGAAGTAGAGCCGAATTTCCTTAATCGCCAAATCCTTCTATCTGAAGTTAAATGGGGGATTCCTGGCGTAGCGTATTGAAGAACTAGGACTTGTTTTGAAGTAGAATTGCTTGGCTTTCGGAGGATTTTGGAAATCTGGAGAATCTGAAAAGTCCACTCATAATGGGTGTTCATTATTCACGTGTGGGTATTATCAGTAGGTGATGGAAAATGCGCAGCTAACCTCTTTACTGTCTCCAGCTTTCGCAAACTTGACATGCTGTTTCTTTGTGCCAATCTTTGGATGGTGTCTTTTTCCCAACAGGGTGCGTCAAAGACTCACAAGTCTCCCGCTTCTCGTCTGCAGTTATTTTGCAGAATTACGGACATTTACAAATGCATGACCATAGTGAATGTCTTTCGTCTGATTTGTGATGTAGACGTAGTTTAACTGTGCTATCTATAGGTCGGCACATGATCTAGGTTATGTGCATTTGAATGGTGCTAGAAGCGCCTGGCTCTTCGTCAGAAATAAGGCAGTTCATTGTCATAAGTTAGGTTCAGATGACACTGACTTTGTTTTGGCGTTGAAACTACAGAGGCATTAATAGTTTGCATTTGGATTGGGCTCGGGAAATGATGCGTCGGACACGAGTTGTTGGGCCAATCGTTGCTTTGAAGCTGCATTCTAGGGGCTGCAATAGTAGTGGCTTGCGGATAAATCAGTGGCCTTCAGATTACCACGAGGTGATTTGTTACCAAATACAATGATGTTATGTCGTAAAGTCGTTGCTTGAGGGAGATCATTTGAAGGCTTACTCCCATGATTTGGAGGCGATTTGAGAGATTTATTGTGGAGACGTTGATTGTTTGCAGTGTTTGTTCTGGGGAGAAATGTGCGACCAGTTCCACAGTCATAATAATTTATTGCGTGCATATTAATGGTGTTATAGAGCCAAGGGCCAGTTGAGGGTGGGGTGAGTGGATTCATTGGCGACCACTTCTAGACGGTTGGAAAGTAAGCCAGTCTGTTAGTTCTCCACATTACATGAGTTGTATTGATGAGCTAAGTTAAGATGGTGGGGTTGTCACACATAAAATGCAGGTGGTCGGTGGGCGCACCAGAAATTCCTTGATAGGCGGCCATTTAGAAGTTTGACTGTTCAGCTAGGAGTGCGCCCGTGAGGTCACTATTTGGCTGGGTTTTGGCTATTTCATCGACTACTGGCATTAAGGCTGCAGTTGGCCTGAGACGTGGAGTCGCGATTGCAGATGCTATGCTGCAGCTTCAGATGCCATCAAGCTTGTAGTGCTGACGCAGATCGGTGCCTATGCCTCAGGTCTAACGAAGTGCCTGTGTATTGTGTTGGGCACTTAAACATCTTCTCTTTAATGATACTAATTTTTCGCATGTTATCTTTTGGTTATTTACTTGTTGATGCCAATGGATTAGACCTTTGGACTGTTCTTCACTGCCTGTTTGTGGGTTATTTTATTTACTCAGATGGCTTTTTCAGTTAGCGCCTCCTACATGAAGTGCAATGCGGCAAAAGCAGTGGCTGTCCCTCCGTCGTTGAATCAAAATGCCTGTATCACCCTCGATTTCTTGCTTCAGTATACTCAACTTGACCACCAACCTGGGATCACACTCACATAGCCGATGTCTTTTATATGGAGGCGCATACCTGCTACATCTTTGATCTTTGTTTATGTTGCCAAGGCTTCGGTTCCGATTAAGCCTCTTATTTACGGACTCATTGCCACCGCCGATGAGTGGTAGGCCATGGCTGTAACTGAAGTGCTGACGGCTATTAACATATTTGAAAACGAGGATGCCACATCTAATGTTTCTGCTACCAACGCTGCCTTCTTGGTGGTTATCGATGGGGTTATCGACTTGTTGACGCGAGTCATCAGTGTGATGTCAAGAGCTCAGACACTAGGGGCGATGGAACCATGTGAGCTCGGAGAGTGGCTGGATTTAGCGCACATTGGTTCCTGGTGCTCATTAATGCCTCGCAGAGGGAGAGGAGGAGGGTTCAAGACTCTCTGCTTGGCTAAAATGCAAGCATCTCTTTTCCCGTTAGTTAATTTTGACCTTTTTGGCTAATCGCTAATGTTTATGATTTGACTCAAGGGTTTACTGCTATCCCCTTTTTTAGGCAATCGTAAAGTTGCTGAGGACTCCTACTAGTCGACCATCACCTGAGCGCGTATTCAAATTTCCCTTTGCACGTTTTTTCGGGATGCGGTTGGGTACTTGACAGATCATTCCGTGAATAAGTCAACTTTTCGAACTAAATCCACATTTGCTAAGGTGCTAAAGCATCTCAACTACTGGCTCAGGCGCTCCAATTCTGTTAATAATGATTTATTGAAATATATCATCATTAAATTAATGGTCTGAGTTTCTTATTTCTCAAATGAGTGCCGCAGCTTTGATGTTATCTGCGCCACTAAAAATAGAGGTATGCAGTTTTTGTACGATATGCAGACCGCCTTACTCCGGCATCAAGCATCTCTGACGAGTTCAGTTTTTCAAAGTCCGATGATATCTTTAGGTCTCTTATGTGCACAACCCATGTGACCAAACCACAGGATGTCTTTAAGCGTAACTGATATTTGGCTGTGTCTTCGTGGTGTGTAGTAGAACTCATTCAGGCCACCTTTTGGGGCTTACAAAGCACAAACGCCAGTATTGATGCAGCACTCTTTACACTTTTCTCAATGTTAGTTGAAATCGGACTTGGTTTAACTGGGTTCAAAAGCTAAAGAAAGAGCTAGATTTGTCAAGCCTCTTCTTATCGCCTTTGACTAACTGGTCTAAGCAGTTTCAGTATGGTGACGTCGATTAACTAAAAAGGCATCATTATGAAAATAAAATTAAAGATTTTGGCTCCAAAATACCATAGATAATAACTTTGTTCTATTGATGAGATCGTGCCCAAAAGAGAAAATATTTACCAAAATGCAATATCCAAAAAGTGCTTATTTAGAAGTTGCGAAATCGAAACCGATTAAATGGGTCCGGCTAATCATGCGTGCCTACAAAAATCCTTATGTCTACAGGTGAACTATTGATTGAAAATTTCGGTTTGGTTAGACACATCGATCTGGAAAGGATTTTCAAGAAAACGGCAAGAAATGAAGGGATCAAACAGGCGTGAATATACAGAAAGTAACTAAGGTCCAAGGAGCACTATGCGCAAGGAAAAAGATAGCCAGAGATACACAAAACAGTAACAAAAGAAACGAGGAGAGTGAAGCTGAGACCATTGCAGATAAGTAGAAAGCTAAAAGTGTGCCGGCGTCATGACGAGTACTACAGTGATCACCGGTGCGTAAGATAGCTTGCAACCACGTGGCATAACCCCTATCATTGCGGAAGTCAGAAACTACCACTCCGTGCTCTCACTGGCGCTCGTTGTCTCCTCACCTACAGCTTCCCATCTCTCGCCTTCCCGTGCCAACCACACACTGCATCACTCGGCCCCTCTTCTTACACACTCTCTTACCCAGTCTCCCTCAACCTCCATCCATTTTCTCCATTCCTCCTTCCATCCACGCCTCTTCCCCCTCACATGCCTCTCTCCTTCCCTCGCTCCCTCACGCTCTCCCCTTCTCATCACAGCCTCCTCCATCAATGCTTACCCTCTGCGTCTTCTCACATTTTTATGCCGACACACGCACAGCCACACATAGCATCCTATCCCCTTGCACTTCCTCCCATTTCCTCTGCCTCACGTCATCTGCACCCTTTTATCCGCATTGTTCACACCACAGCACTGATCACAGTGCCTGATGTGCTTGTCTGTACATTTAACAATGCAATGCTAGCACGACCTGTTTACAAATATGGTTTTTGAAAGTCTGGACAATGCGTGACAATGGTGGTCACAAGTTAACTTTCACACATGCCATCCCACATGTCATAGCAGCAATGCATAGCTTCCGGTCGGAAGAGAGAAAATGGCAAAGGGTGCGATTGAAGAAAGGGTTAGGGGAAGTGCAAAATAAGTGCGAAATGTGAATGCGTGGGAGTGTAAAGGTGAAGTAGAGGGAGATAGGTGGTAGGGGAAGTAAAGGGGATAAAAGGGGTGGAGGGATGTGAAGAAGGTAGAGGGTTGGTGGTGGTAAGGCTAGCAGATATTTTAGAACGTCGTCCTAATAACATGAGTCTTAAAGATTCAAGCCATTCAATATGCATGGTACCATTTCCGATTAAATGTCCACCAATCCTCCAGCGGTTCGTAATTGCATAGACACGGTGCTACTGCAAGCAGCGTAGATAAAGAATTTTGCGAGTCCGACGGGATTCGAACCCGTAGTCTTCTGATCCGTAGTCAGACGCCCTATCCATTAGGCCACGGACTCAACAATCATCCTTCCCATTTAACCGTTATTCCCTCCCCACCACCATTTGCTACAATCAAGCAGCACGCCTCCTTCTCACACAAGTCTATTCTTTGCAACAAAAATGCAGTGATGTTATCAACTTCGTTACTATGAACCACTTCTAATACTGGTGATGCCTGTAATAGTGGTCGTGGCTGTATTTGCAACAGTTGACTTATGATTCAGACGTGCCAGCCGGCGACGATGGTAGAGAGGAGGGATAGGAACCACGCTACTTGCCTTGGTGATAACAGCGTTGACGGTAATATTGTGTGGTGATCAGCGATCGGGAATTCGAGTCTCGAGGCTCAAGCTCCTGTCCCAGGGGACCTAAAGGGACCGGTTTTTATGGTTCGCTTCCACACATGCATTGCGTGTGTACGCAGAAGTTAAGCCGCATGTAAACAGTTGTTGTTGTTGACGGAACCGTCAGTCAACATGACACGAGTTGTTCGCACAATTCTTCCTACTTCCTTGTCAACAACACTTACTCCTTACCGCATTTGGTCTCGCAGTATTCGGCTTTCTCATCTTCCAATGACGATGTTTTACCTTCCTTTGATCAGCATCACTAATGCCCTTCTTTCCGGACTTTTACATCAAATGCTGTCTCACACCTCTGCACTTCTCTACTTTCCCCATGCAAGTGATGTTGCATGAAAAACAAGGGCATCCTCGTTACTTGCAGCCTACACGCGCTCCTGCGCCTGCCAAAGCGGTATCGCGTGCGTCCACGACCTTGGTGATTGGTTGGCTGACCGGCTGATTCCCCAACCTTTAAAAGCTTTTGTTGTGGCAAAGTTTGTTCGCTTACGCGTGCATTCGAAGTTTTTTGACTGTGATGCCAAAGTAATGATCTGCAGACTCGGAGCATATATAGACTTCTTAAGGGCCAAGAAGGAGGACAAAACAGGAGTACGGATGTGCATAATGTTGGATGTCAGGAATGAAGGCAAATCACACAAAATATTGCACAGGAGTTGGAACCGCCGCAGAAATCTAATGCCAGAATGTGAGAGCGTTGGTATCCTCATCTAAGAGTGCATTCAAAACAGGCGTTTTCGTTACACGTAACGCGAAAGTGTCATTATCGCTGAACAGATTGCTCCAATTTATAAGATTATCATTAATAAAGTACACACTCCCTTCAGTTGTTAACTAGGTGTTACATGGATTAAAATAGCCTTTTATGTGCTTCATCCCACTTAATCTGTATTGACATTGTAATTGTTGAGTGAATGAATTTCATGCGATGCTCTATTTTTACCTTGGACAGCCAAGCTTGAATAGCTTTCCACCTTTGGTGCAATAGTCCAGCATCTATCCTCTCATGGCTGGTCTCAACAAATCAGGCTTAAATAAATGAGACGAGAGACATGTGATTCTCTGCTTTCCACTCCTTGCAGAATCGGCCGACTGACATCTGCCCTTGACTATTGGTTACATCAAGAAATATTTGTATTTACGGCTTTGTGAGCATGGAGTGAGCTGGTCCAACTTATCAGCTTCAATTGGCGTCATCATTATAACAAAGCAATGACCGGGTAATTGTGACAGAAGTTCACGCCAGACACATTATTTGCCACCGCAGCAAGCAGTCTTCCTGCAGCTTCTACGTTGGGCTTCGCCTATGGATTCACCACAGCTGGTGCCCTGTTTGACAAATGCTTCTTTTGTCCGAGTTCACTTCACTCTCTGGTTCATCAGGTGGTAGGCTTCAAAGTAATATTTTCTTTGCCGATTCATTCACCCACTAACTTATTTGCTCTAGCAGTCCTAGTATCCATCGTAGCCGCCTCACTTATTGAGCGATCCATTTCCTTCGCATGCTAGACATTCGTTCTGCGAATTGACATTGTTTTCCAAGTCGTAACAGGTATGTTTGCGTTCGCAGCCTGTATCTGTACCAGAATATGACACAGATGACTGACCCAACAGAAGTGTTGGTTGTTTCAGATAACCAAATCTACCTACCAAGAGGCAGCTGCACACGGTGGCAAATCAGCTTCCCGATCTCACTGCAGTGATGTGATAATTGTTGACTTCAGTGCCTATTTTCATAAGTGTTCAAAGAAGGGAAATCAGGTTTCCATTCAGATCATTAGCTAGTTGCCCTGGTCGCAACTCACTGACACCAGATTAATTTCTATGTCAGCTGCAACACTCTACTGTTTGGCTGGTTACCATCATTAAGTGCGAGCTTGGAAAATGTTATCGTACTTGTGCCGCATTCTTCCTAATTAGGTATGTGTGATGCATAAGATGCTGGTTTTCCATTCGCATAGACCATTGGAATCATCACTAGGCATACATCTGGTGTCCTGCGACTCATTTTTAGTGGCCCCTTCCGTAGCGAACTGATGACCTTCTCAACCTCAAACTCCATAATTTGATTCTACACCACTTCAGTGATAAATGACTCACTCTGTGTTCTTAAATGAAAAGGACACTCCTCGCATCAGCGAAACATGTGCAGAAAACAATTCAAGATGAGCTAAGCTAAGCCAGGCTGATCTGATCCTACCCTTTGCAGTCTTTCTCCCCAAGCTTCACTTTCAAGAATGATCTTTGAGAATTCGCTTGCACTATGGTGCAGCAGATGCATACGCTGGGGAGCATGAACGGGCACAGAAGATAGCGATGTTAATTGAAAGAAGTGTTTGCATTAAGGATGTTAGCATACCCATTTGCAGAGACGCATTGTGCATGACGAATGCAGTGGTGCCGCAATCGTCTTGTGATCATGATGTCACGTTGTGACTTTGCAAATCGGCATGGCACCTCTTACACCGTCCCTCCTTTTATTACGCTGCGTCCATTCACTTAACAATGCACGCGCTCATTAAATCCATCACTCGTTTGCTAACCTGCTCACACATGCTGCAGGAGGAGGGTTAAAAATACTAGTGCCCATTTGCGCCAGTGAACCCCTAGGGTACAATAGTAGGGAAAGCTAACAACAAGGCGTGAATAGTAACAGCCGGAAAACCAAAACCGTGCATTTACTCAACAACTGTTCACATGCGGCTTAACTTCTGCGTACACACGCAATGCATGTGTGGAAGCGAACCATAAAAACCGGTCCCTTTAGGTCCCCTGGGACAGGAGCTTGAGCCTCGAGACTCGAATTCCCGATCGCTGATCACCACACAATATTACCGTCAACGCTGTTATCACCAAGGCAAGTAGCGTGGTTCCTATCCCTCCTCTCTACCATCGTCGCCGGCTGGCACGTCTGAATCATAAGTCAACTGTTGCAAATACAGCCACGACCACTATTACAGGCATCACCAGTATTAGAAGTGGTTCATAGTAACGAAGTTGATAACATCACTGCATTTTTGTTGCAAAGAATAGACTTGTGTGAGAAGGAGGCGTGCTGCTTGATTGTAGCAAATGGTGGTGGGGAGGGAATAACGGTTAAATGGGAAGGATGATTGTTGAGTCCGTGGCCTAATGGATAGGGCGTCTGACTACGGATCAGAAGACTACGGGTTCGAATCCCGTCGGACTCGCAAAATTCTTTATCTACGCTGCTTGCAGTAGCACCGTGTCTATGCAATTACGAACCGCTGGAGGATTGGTGGACATTTAATCGGAAATGGTACCATGCATATTGAATGGCTTGAATCTTTAAGACTCATGTTATTAGGACGACGTTCTAAAATATCTGCTAGCCTTACCACCACCAACCCTCTACCTTCTTCACATCCCTCCACCCCTTTTATCCCCTTTACTTCCCCTACCACCTATCTCCCTCTACTTCACCTTTACACTCCCACGCATTCACATTTCGCACTTATTTTGCACTTCCCCTAACCCTTTCTTCAATCGCACCCTTTGCCATTTTCTCTCTTCCGACCGGAAGCTATGCATTGCTGCTATGACATGTGGGATGGCATGTGTGAAAGTTAACTTGTGACCACCATTGTCACGCATTGTCCAGACTTTCAAAAACCATATTTGTAAACAGGTCGTGCTAGCATTGCATTGTTAAATGTACAGACAAGCACATCAGGCACTGTGATCAGTGCTGTGGTGTGAACAATGCGGATAAAAGGGTGCAGATGACGTGAGGCAGAGGAAATGGGAGGAAGTGCAAGGGGATAGGATGCTATGTGTGGCTGTGCGTGTGTCGGCATAAAAATGTGAGAAGACGCAGAGGGTAAGCATTGATGGAGGAGGCTGTGATGAGAAGGGGAGAGCGTGAGGGAGCGAGGGAAGGAGAGAGGCATGTGAGGGGGAAGAGGCGTGGATGGAAGGAGGAATGGAGAAAATGGATGGAGGTTGAGGGAGACTGGGTAAGAGAGTGTGTAAGAAGAGGGGCCGAGTGATGCAGTGTGTGGTTGGCACGGGAAGGCGAGAGATGGGAAGCTGTAGGTGAGGAGACAACGAGCGCCAGTGAGAGCACGGAGTGGTAGTTTCTGACTTCCGCAATGATAGGGGTTATGCCACGTGGTTGCAAGCTATCTTACGCACCGGTGATCACTGTAGTACTCGTCATGACGCCGGCACACTTTTAGCTTTCTACTTATCTGCAATGGTCTCAGCTTCACTCTCCTCGTTTCTTTTGTTACTGTTTTGTGTATCTCTGGCTATCTTTTTCCTTGCGCATAGTGCTCCTTGGACCTTAGTTACTTTCTGTATATTCACGCCTGTTTGATCCCTTCATTTCTTGCCGTTTTCTTGAAAATCCTTTCCAGATCGATGTGTCTAACCAAACCGAAATTTTCAATCAATAGTTCACCTGTAGACATAAGGATTTTTGTAGGCACGCATGATTAGCCGGACCCATTTAATCGGTTTCGATTTCGCAACTTCTAAATAAGCACTTTTTGGATATTGCATTTTGGTAAATATTTTCTCTTTTGGGCACGATCTCATCAATAGAACAAAGTTATTATCTATGGTATTTTGGAGCCAAAATCTTTAATTTTATTTTCATAATGATGCCTTTTTAGTTAATCGACGTCACCATACTGAAACTGCTTAGACCAGTTAGTCAAAGGCGATAAGAAGAGGCTTGACAAATCTAGCTCTTTCTTTAGCTTTTGAACCCAGTTAAACCAAGTCCGATTTCAACTAACATTGAGAAAAGTGTAAAGAGTGCTGCATCAATACTGGCGTTTGTGCTTTGTAAGCCCCAAAAGGTGGCCTGAATGAGTTCTACTACACACCACGAAGACACAGCCAAATATCAGTTACGCTTAAAGACATCCTGTGGTTTGGTCACATGGGTTGTGCACATAAGAGACCTAAAGATATCATCGGACTTTGAAAAACTGAACTCGTCAGAGATGCTTGATGCCGGAGTAAGGCGGTCTGCATATCGTACAAAAACTGCATACCTCTATTTTTAGTGGCGCAGATAACATCAAAGCTGCGGCACTCATTTGAGAAATAAGAAACTCAGACCATTAATTTAATGATGATATATTTCAATAAATCATTATTAACAGAATTGGAGCGCCTGAGCCAGTAGTTGAGATGCTTTAGCACCTTAGCAAATGTGGATTTAGTTCGAAAAGTTGACTTATTCACGGAATGATCTGTCAAGTACCCAACCGCATCCCGAAAAAACGTGCAAAGGGAAATTTGAATACGCGCTCAGGTGATGGTCGACTAGTAGGAGTCCTCAGCAACTTTACGATTGCCTAAAAAAGGGGATAGCAGTAAACCCTTGAGTCAAATCATAAACATTAGCGATTAGCCAAAAAGGTCAAAATTAACTAACGGGAAAAGAGATGCTTGCATTTTAGCCAAGCAGAGAGTCTTGAACCCTCCTCCTCTCCCTCTGCGAGGCATTAATGAGCACCAGGAACCAATGTGCGCTAAATCCAGCCACTCTCCGAGCTCACATGGTTCCATCGCCCCTAGTGTCTGAGCTCTTGACATCACACTGATGACTCGCGTCAACAAGTCGATAACCCCATCGATAACCACCAAGAAGGCAGCGTTGGTAGCAGAAACATTAGATGTGGCATCCTCGTTTTCAAATATGTTAATAGCCGTCAGCACTTCAGTTACAGCCATGGCCTACCACTCATCGGCGGTGGCAATGAGTCCGTAAATAAGAGGCTTAATCGGAACCGAAGCCTTGGCAACATAAACAAAGATCAAAGATGTAGCAGGTATGCGCCTCCATATAAAAGACATCGGCTATGTGAGTGTGATCCCAGGTTGGTGGTCAAGTTGAGTATACTGAAGCAAGAAATCGAGGGTGATACAGGCATTTTGATTCAACGACGGAGGGACAGCCACTGCTTTTGCCGCATTGCACTTCATGTAGGAGGCGCTAACTGAAAAAGCCATCTGAGTAAATAAAATAACCCACAAACAGGCAGTGAAGAACAGTCCAAAGGTCTAATCCATTGGCATCAACAAGTAAATAACCAAAAGATAACATGCGAAAAATTAGTATCATTAAAGAGAAGATGTTTAAGTGCCCAACACAATACACAGGCACTTCGTTAGACCTGAGGCATAGGCACCGATCTGCGTCAGCACTACAAGCTTGATGGCATCTGAAGCTGCAGCATAGCATCTGCAATCGCGACTCCACGTCTCAGGCCAACTGCAGCCTTAATGCCAGTAGTCGATGAAATAGCCAAAACCCAGCCAAATAGTGACCTCACGGGCGCACTCCTAGCTGAACAGTCAAACTTCTAAATGGCCGCCTATCAAGGAATTTCTGGTGCGCCCACCGACCACCTGCATTTTATGTGTGACAACCCCACCATCTTAACTTAGCTCATCAATACAACTCATGTAATGTGGAGAACTAACAGACTGGCTTACTTTCCAACCGTCTAGAAGTGGTCGCCAATGAATCCACTCACCCCACCCTCAACTGGCCCTTGGCTCTATAACACCATTAATATGCACGCAATAAATTATTATGACTGTGGAACTGGTCGCACATTTCTCCCCCAGAACAAACACTGCAAACAATCAACGTCTCCACAATAAATCTCTCAAATCGCCTCCAAATCATGGGAGTAAGCCTTCAAATGATCTCCCTCAAGCAACGACTTTACGACATAACATCATTGTATTTGGTAACAAATCACCTCGTGGTAATCTGAAGGCCACTGATTTATCCGCAAGCCACTACTATTGCAGCCCCTAGAATGCAGCTTCAAAGCAACGATTGGCCCAACAACTCGTGTCCGACGCATCATTTCCCGAGCCCAATCCAAATGCAAACTATTAATGCCTCTGTAGTTTCAACGCCAAAACAAAGTCAGTGTCATCTGAACCTAACTTATGACAATGAACTGCCTTATTTCTGACGAAGAGCCAGGCGCTTCTAGCACCATTCAAATGCACATAACCTAGATCATGTGCCGACCTATAGATAGCACAGTTAAACTACGTCTACATCACAAATCAGACGAAAGACATTCACTATGGTCATGCATTTGTAAATGTCCGTAATTCTGCAAAATAACTGCAGACGAGAAGCGGGAGACTTGTGAGTCTTTGACGCACCCTGTTGGGAAAAAGACACCATCCAAAGATTGGCACAAAGAAACAGCATGTCAAGTTTGCGAAAGCTGGAGACAGTAAAGAGGTTAGCTGCGCATTTTCCATCACCTACTGATAATACCCACACGTGAATAATGAACACCCATTATGAGTGGACTTTTCAGATTCTCCAGATTTCCAAAATCCTCCGAAAGCCAAGCAATTCTACTTCAAAACAAGTCCTAGTTCTTCAATACGCTACGCCAGGAATCCCCCATTTAACTTCAGATAGAAGGATTTGGCGATTAAGGAAATTCGGCTCTACTTCACACTCAATGCAGACGAATTTGTGAGTCGCAACGTACGATTGCCAAACATCTAGAAATTTTACATATATATGCGTAGGCGCTCAAGGTGGAGCGGAAATGGTTTCTCTAAGGGATGATCCCTCCGGTTTGACACTTGACATTTGACATCTGTGGAATTCATTTCAATGTGATTAGGTAAATTGGACGGTTCGCCACTCCAATACGATAAGGGCCGTATGTAAACGCACGGTCAATTTCTAATAGCTGGATGTAGAGACAGCCAATTAGTCAAACCCGGCCTAGTCTAAAACAGTGATTCACCTTACAGTAGACGACATCATAAGCATACGCCCAGAAATGGGCTTTTTAGGAAATACATGCATCCGATAAGGCCTTCAACATCCTAACGCAAGCTGTCTCTACAGCTCATTCAACCCCCGTTGAGGTCATGAATAACTAGACGATGGATAGAAATATTTTATTTACATAAAGTGTTGCTGGCATGAACCACGCCACATATGTAATGCACCTGTGTGACTTTTAGTCTCTTAGTTTGAATGCAGTTAAAATTTCTGTCCTCAAGGTAAGGAGTGCATGTATTTAATGTCCTATTGTACCTCTGCGCTTTTGGAGACCTTCCCGCCAAAGACAGTTCCGGTGTATGCAGGTTTTATCTTCTCTCCTATTGGGATGAATAGAGTCTCAACGAAATCTCAGACTAGAGGTAAGGCCAACGCATTAAGATGAGGTAAAGTTAGAGGAAACGTGACCGAGCCTTAATGGATAGCTACATGGAAGCGCATTTCTAGGTCGCAGTTTCCTCTAGGGCTGCGATAAGCCCAAATGGCACACACCGTTAAAATGCGCACTCGATGTTTAATCCATTGCCTGACTGAGGCGCCGTCATATAATGCGTTTTGTAGGACAGCGTAAAAATTATTGTTACGCTTACCGTACTTTCTTATGTATTAAATCACATTCCACCTACATTTATTTGGTAAGACCCAATGTTTTTTACAAATTCGACAATTTCCTCAAAGCAATTGCAGGCACTGCGTTTGCTTGAGTATCACTGATGCCATCACCACTATGATGCGATATGGACATTACGGTGCCGCTAAAAGATGCTGCTGCAAAATGATGGCATTGCCAACCCAGAATTACCACTAATTGCCTCTACGATTTCTGCCACGTTTCATAGATTATCAAACCTCCTTGTGCTTGTCCATTACTATGAGGTAGCATGTCAACGCAGGGTAGTGTGCTTTGGTCTCTGGTTTAATGCTTTTTAAGGTATAACTTAAGCGCCTGATTTAAGTACTCGAAAAAATCTGTCTAGCAAATGAACCGAAACGTACAGACTGTTGAATGAATCGAAGAAACATAATTTATGTCAAAGATTTGAAAGTTCCAGGCTTTACAATGATCTTTAGGATCACTGTCGCATTTTGCGCTTCATGATTGAATATTAACCTTGCATTTAATATTCATCAGTCCGCTCAGGTTGACTATCGTGATGGCGAGATGCGTTGCAGATCTGGTGACCTGCATGGGACAGGTGAAAAGTTTTCGCTCTTAGGACCAGTTGCCACCTCGCGCCTCCATGTGCACACCTTGAACCTTGTTACGGCATGCATGGTGACCACTGATTAGCATTTTCTGTGATAGCAATTGTAGTTTTTCATTAAAAGCCTGAATTATCACTGGAATGCTATTCCGATTTCCTAAGCATGTGGCCATTTGGCTGATTACCTTCTCTCCCGAAGCTTAAATGAATTTGCCATGCAGAAGTTGGGTATAGTGGTTTGGCGTCAATTAAAATATTGCAATGCCTGCCTTTTACACTGCTCTTTTGCTGTTCACTCCTTCGCATGACTTAGGGACTTGAGCGAAGTTTCTACTCCATTCCACGATCAAGCAGCAAATAAAGCACGCTTGGCAATTAATTGTAAAAATGGTTTCTCACTGATCACTTTTTCATAAACTACTTTATAATTTTTTGACCACGGCTGATTTTCTGCACGAATAAATGGCTGGTCCTCACTCGTGTGCACCGATAAATTGTGATGACACGTCCTATGATTTGAAGAGTCTTTCCTTGGCAAGGGTGCGAATTACTGCAAAAATGTAGGCACCTTTTAAACTAGGATTATTTTCATAAGAAAACTGTTTGCTAGTTGCAATAGAATATGAAGAAATCCACCGATCCAGATCGGTTAGCTCCTTACAGGGTGGCTGATAGGTGATGGGAGAAGGAGTGCAGGTAGACTACAACACTAAGTCGGTTTTACTTCTGAACTCCAACAAATTATTTGTGCTTCACCGAATAGCAAGTCCCCTGCTAAAGAAAAGCCTCAATGACCTCTCCTTAATTCCACGCTGCCATCAAATTTTCATTGAGCTAGGGAATGAGTGGGACAAGAGTTTAGATGAACAACAGACCTGGTAGGCATCTATAGTGGTGGCAATGGGCACTTGGGCTTCATCGTGTCCAGTGCTTATAACTTAGACTAGGCATTTAATACTTGCTGCTACAGAAAGTGCCATCGTGTTATCTTTTGCAGCACTTTACTTATTTACCGCTGAGGCTAGATTAAGTGGATTATCATTTCGCGGTAGCACTTTTGTCCGATGCATCTAACTAATGCTTTGCATTTGTGACATCTTGCAGGAACACTCAATGCAATACTCCACTGCCTTTAACCATTCCTAGTGCGCGCGGGACTTCTTTTCAGAGAGACAATAATATCTGTTTAAAATAGGCGCTAGTAGAAGGCAAATCATCATGCTCGCTAATGGTGCAAAACTCACATTTTAAGTTTTCGGTCATTGAAACTGGCCAGCTGACAGCAGCTGCAATCCGTAGTCCATAGTTACAGCAAAGTTGCAGCTCTTTTTCTTCTCAAGAAGGAGCGTTGATATTCTCAGGGGAGAAGACATTCATTCATTCATTCATTCATTCATTCATTCATTCATTCATTCATTCATTCATTCATTCATTCATTCATTCATTCATTCATTCACATTCACTTGATAAGTTTGATTGTTTCACATTCATTTGCTTGACTTCTATGTCATTAGCAGTCGAGTAATTTTTCACGAGTTGGGATCTAAATAGCACGCAATGTAAAATCACCGGTTTGTTATCTGAAAGAGTACTGAGAATGTGCTCATTTTTTATGCTTTGTACGTGATGAATCTCTGTCTGCGCATTTTATGTCGGAGATGGCAGATAAGGATACCTAGACGTCGGACCCGTGTGGCCTAATGGATAGGGCGTCTGCCTCCTAAGTAGAAGGGTGCGGGTTCGAGTCCCGCCGCGGGTGCTCTATTGATGTCCGTACAAATCCAACCATTCCTCTGCCACTAGCGCTGGCAAGGGTAGAGTAATGGGTAAAATTGTGTGATTGTGGTGAGCTCAACGCTCCTCTTTCTCCAAAGATCTTCGTTTCGCGAGTGAGTCCAGCTACCTCCTACATCTTATTCACCGATGAAAATTCGCGTCGCATGCTGCATAAAGGCGGGTAGCTGCAAAGGCATGTCAGATAGCAGAATACGAGAACTTGCTCAGAGTGCCATTGTCCCATGGCTCGCACATTAGCGTCTAAAGAGATTTAACTGCAAATAACTGGGTTCAAACTCGCCATTGCTAATGACTGCACCATGGAACCACCAAGAACGACAATCGTTCATTTTCTCCTTAGCCGATGCTTTGGTCAGTTTTTGTCTGTGGTCTGACCGCTTGAGCTGCTACCGGTTGCGGCCTATTCCGAGGCACTTAGTCGAAGTAGAGCAGGATGGAATAAATGTGAGTCGAATGTTTGTCAGCATCTCTGCAGAGATGTTGGTCAAATGCATGGACATGGAATCCAGGGATGGAGAAGAGGAATGGTAGAACGTTTGCGGCCAAATTGCATGGTGGTTTGATCCGCATGTTAGGTGCCCGAAATTCCGAATTAAAATTTTTGCTGGATTCATACTTTCTCACTCCCCTTTTTCCTCCTCCCATTCCCCACTACTTAGCATGCGTGAGGTACACCTCACCATATGACGTGTCAGGTGATGAGATGTGATATCATACGTTGCGCCTCGGTTGGGACGAGTTGGATGCAAAGCTGTGTGATGCTACTGATGGGCGAGGGAGATAACCTTAGTATGTGAAACGTCAGGAAATGGTTAGACGCAACAGAGTGAGACGGGATTGTGTCGCTGATGTTCTTATGCTGAAAACGCGCCCAAGTCGAGATAAGAGGTGAATGGAAGTTAACGAAGAGATAGTTGGGGGTGGGAAATTAGAGAGGTGCAATCTCAGATTATGTGGTGGAAGAGCATTTTTCTCTTTGCATCACATTTTAGGGCAGCATGACCAAGTGTTTTTAAGGGCCTGTTTCAGGCACCAAGTCTAAAAGACTGCATCAAAATCAGGTTTCGCACACAATAATACCAATGTTAAACAGAGTGGTAGGCTAGTAGAGTGGTGGGAATTGTACAATCTTGGAAATGTTCGAGGCCACAGATATGGCATTTAAATAGCTTATTCAGTTCTTCACATTGGCTGAGTATCTACCCATATAGATGAACTCTTAGGAGCGTCGCATGATTGGTGTAGGACAAGGACGCGAAGATGTGGCTTGGCTTCACTTTGCCTGCCAAGTTTAGTAGCTCACCTCTACTGGTGTACAGCTGAGGGAGTTCATGCCATACTTCTAGGTGGCGCGGTGAGAAGGCCATCTTGAAGCTCATTAGCTCTTGTGTCATTATCACTAGAAATCTCTAAAGTGGAAACCCAAAGAAGGTGCCTAAGATGTAAGCATATCTCTTGCTCTCAGGTTGACAGTTAACGTGCGGCAGATGTCATCTCAAGACGCTCTGCTCTGCTCTGCTCTGCCCCTTTTTATCTCGCCGTCTACTGTGCTGAGCTGCGTTGGTAAGGAAGGCTGAGGACGTAGATTTGACACCCGCATCCTTCCCAGTGCTGTTTTTCTCTGTCTAGGCACTCACTAGTGGGTCATTCCTCGAGGCGGTGCGACAGGAGGCCAGTTCTAAGTCAAGTTGGGCAAACTCACAACACATGTGCCAGTTAAAAACACAAATTATTTCGCCAGGTCCAAATTAGGGAACACTGCAAGCATTTAATAGCGAAAAACAGATCATACACATGATCAGATTTCAGGTAGTCGCGAAGAAATAGTTGTGCACGGTCACCCAAACCACCGCCTTGCATGGTTATCAGCCACCAACGTGAAGCCAGGTCCATTGGAGGCTGGAGTGTCCCACCATCCCCTCCTTCTTCTGCCACATTAAACGCATGATCAGCAGAATAGGGAAAGGAACAATGAGTGCTCTGGCAATTGCCTTCATATCCTCAAAAAGACATTGAGTGTGCCTCTACTGTCGTCTTTATATACTTTAGTATACTGCTGACCTGGAAGGTGCACTCGTAGCCATTGTCTGGCTTGAATTATTGTTGGGGTCGCTCAACATCCCAGCTCCGTTAAAAAGGCTCTGATCAAGTGGGCATAGGCTGAATCGTGGAATTGGGAGCTTTGGTGACCACAATTTGGTGTGGAAGCTGCAAAGCAATAATGACGAAAAAATTAACGTGAAAATGAGCCAAGGATGGCAAATGCATGATCGCTACTGATCCTATGATAATAAATTGAAGCCCGTATTTTTGTAAACACCCATTTTATACCATAAATTGTGTGTGACATAGAAAGTAGCACCTGCCAAACCTGCATGTTGTGATGTTAATACAGTCAAATACGATGATCCAGGGGTCAGTGGGGTTTGACTAGCCTAAACATGTCGATAAAAGAGCACACCAAATTCATCGAACATCACGCTGTTCCAATGGCTATCCACGGCGACCCACATTTGCACCAATTCAGTCATCTTCGTGCGAATCTGGTACAAATCCTGGCTATGGTCGTCAAGGTGGGGTCGGTAGTCCCCAGCAGACTTCTGTGACTTGAAACGGTCGAGATAAATTTTAATTAAAACCCGTGTCCACCAAAAGTTTGTTCGACGTCGCTTGGTAAAATTCGCCTTTTGCATTTCGTGCGTTATTGCGTAAAATGAGGAATGAATTGGGCTTCGCTCCAGGGACTGAGTACGCGTTCAAGATTAGGAAATGAATATAGGGCTTGCCTTATTGCTCCCACATGGTTCGAAACACTAGCTTTTGCTTCATTGCCCAGTGTCGCAGACTGCCAACGCCAAGTTCTACTGCTCACTTTTATTTTGAAGTTAAGTGCATTAACCTTTTTCGCTGATATTGTCGGTGGCACAAATGAAGGCTTAAATGCTTTAAAGTGAAACCTCTTAGACAAAGAACTCTATTGGTGGCACTTGAATTGATGACTTCGTGCCTAATACTGACCAAATTGCTCTTCCGACTTGGAGAAACTGTGGGAAAACTGCATCACTGCTGCAGTTATAACCCGATTTTCCTTTTTGTCAAATTTAGAATTCAATGGTGGTTTTGAGTAAGATTCGGCAGTCCAGACATCTAGTAGGTTGTGGTTTTTTTGACTATTCAAGTCACAAATTGCAGGTCGTGCAGACATAAAGCGCTGCTTCGGAAAGAATCAATATTTATCTTCCTTTGCAGGCTCATCACAAGTAAATCTGCATTATCGCAGTAGTGCGTTGAATTGTACTGCTGCCACGATCGCGACGAATGGATAGAAAGCAGCGGTCGTAGTGGAAATCACAGCCAGACATTACGAAATGGTAGGCTACATACATTCGTGTGGTCCTAAAGGCACAAATCTCGACTTATACATTGTTAATTTATTGCAGTTCTCTGGGGATTATACTTTTGATCAGTGGCATTGCACCCGCAACGTACCGTTTCTTAGCAACTCTCATGATGATGTTGTCTCCTCTAACCCATATGTGGCATCACCCAACTTCGTGTCCGACTCAGCTTAATCGAGGCGTCGTGCATGATATCGCATCTCCACATCTAGCGCATAGCATGGCGCGATGCATCCAATGCACAATGGGAAGCGGAGTAAAGGGATGGGCGAATCAGAAAGGATGAAACACGAATCTAGTCAAGATGTAGGTTTGGAATTTTGCGCATCCGAGATGCGATTCATGCCTCCATGCAGGTCAGCAGCAGGCATTGAGCTATTTCTGCTCTGAATCCTTGGAGTCGCTTGTAATTGCATTTTTATTTCCTATTCACACATCCAACCGACATCTGTGCAAAGCTGCTGAAAATCACCCAACCCATATCAGCTTCACTTCACTCTCTTATGCTTGGCTGCCTTGAAACAGGCTACCGGTACTCGGCCACGAGGTCAGACTACAGACAAAAACGACCAGAATACTGACCGAAGGCATAATGGGCGGCTGTCGTTTTGACTGCCGTTTTTGGCGGTTTCATGGTGTAGTCACTAAAACTGGTGAATTTGAATCCTGTTATTTGAGGTCGAATCTCTATGGACACTATTGCGTGTACAATGAGGCAATTGCACGCAAGGTCAGCTCATGAATTCTGTCATTTAACATGCCCTTGCAGCCACTCACTTTTGTGCATCCATGCAACACTAAGCCGCAGAAGTGAGCGCGATAAAGTGGAAGTTGTACTCACTCGGGAAACGAATAGACTTAATGAGTGAGGGTCGTGGCGAAGTAGGAGCGTTGAGTTGACCACAATCACACAACTGCACCCATCACTCGACTCTCACAAGTGCTACTGACAGAGAGATGGTGGGATTAGTGCAGGCACCAATAAAGCGTCCGTGACGGGACTCGAACCCGCACGTTTCCGCTTAGAAGGCAGACGCCCTGTCCATTAGGCCACACGAACCTGTTTTACTGGATCCCTCGCCAGCCGCCTCCAACCTGGAAAACTCAGACAAACACCCATCACACCCAAAGTACCGAAAACATGTACGTTTTCAGTGCTACTTAAGCTGACGTACCAGGGAGTTTACGTTGCTTTCTTAACTACATGGCCCATCTAATTCCAACAAACAAGGCTAACTGTCAACAGTGCATATACTTTTAAACTAGTGCTGGCCTAGTAGAGAATCGTACACTTAAATAGCTACAATATATCATCTTCCAAAAGTTCTACTTCAGTGTGTGCAAAATTTGAATGAATTGGTTAGCATAGACAGAAAATAAAGCAAATTTCGGTCTCGCCTGCCCCATTGCGAACAATGGTAAAACAACCACAGATTAAGTAAATAACATAACAATCCCACAGAAGGAAACATTGTGCTTCATATTTTCTCCTCTACACATGCAACGACACATTAGTGCCACCTGAACTTGTTTGAGTTGCAAAACTGCCAAGTCCGCCACCAAGAAAGTTTGAATACAAATACATGTTTACTGCTGCCTTTTGATTGATTTGTAGAAATATGTGGCAAAAAAATTAGAAACTAGAAAGCTGATGAATTAGTCAACAATTTAAGTTAAGAACACCCATGACATTACATAACCAGAGGCGCTCAATCGAACATTCTTCTGCCTAATGATCCTGCTGCAGCGGTAATGTCAAACTTAACTGAGTCAACCGTTGAATCCAAACGTAAGGGAGAGGCAAAAGACTGGTTCCGATGCGCTGCATATAGTTATTAAAGGTGGAAATCCCGTAAAACAAATAGCTCATAGTCCAAGTTGGAGGAGGTACTGCACGGGTGGCCTTGGCTTTTACGATTTCCTCTGATGTGTCCACTAACCACGCACTAATCGCTCATTGGCTAAAGAATAATACAGTGCGCCAGATCATTTGGATGATGGGTTAGAGGCGATTAATAGGAGAACGAGGCATCTGATTGGACAAACTGATAAGTCCACGTAGCGTATAAGCTTGCGCTTTGTGCAGTAAGCCCTAGGCAACTAAGTTAACTCCATGGAATATATCTTCGGAAAAATTAATAAGTCAATTAATATCACAGGCACTTTATTCGCGAAGTCATACAACGAGAACTCGGGGTAAGCTTTCACTGATGCATCAACACTTGCATGCGAGAGGGTTTCTGTGCGCACGAATCTCGGTAACAAATGGATTCCATTGAACCTTGGGCGAAAGTCGTGCCTTGACTAAAACGTAGCTGACCATCTCAGCTTGTTTGCTTTCTGTACATATCATCTTACAAATAGATTCAACGCGGGAACGAATATAGGTGTGATTACATCGGTGGCATAAGTGTTGCCTTCGGAAGGAGAAACCCACTAAATCGCTGTTTTCAAGATAATTGCGATCCACAAATTCGCACAACGAGAAACATTAAAATCCTACCGCATGCGATCAGCTGTTGGAAAGGAGGAGGACAACAGTCGGTGATCAAATAGTTTCCATGCATAAACTAACCATGAAGCAGGTGAGGAAGAATTTCAAATGGAACAAAGAACATGACAAAGTCTTTAAAGAACTAGGGTATGTGCTTTGCTTCGTACCAACCTGAGCCGTACTAAACTCTGAGCACAACGCACCCTCCTTTGTGCTGGACGCGGACGTCAGTGATGCAGCGTACCATCGCAAGGCGACAAAATGTGAGAGGACAGGCCATTGTCTACGTCAGCACCAAACTCAACGAAGTGTGGGACAGAAAGTTGAAACAGAACGCGAACTGTTTGCCATCTATGCAAAGGTGAGACACATTAAACCACCTGGTAGCGAGACAATTCGAAGTGGGAACAGGCCATAGGTTGCTGATCTAGTCATAAAAGAAGGAAATTGATGTTCAGTTGCACACTGGTTCGAGAAACCGCAAAAATATGACTTTGCATTTCAGTACAGAAAAGGAATTAGGCAAAGTCAACCTAACGTCTAACACGGAGGAGAACGCGTGCACTCAGAACGCATCGCAAATTTTGCCACCCTTGGATTGAGAATATTTCGTACGCAATAAACTTCCCTTCCTCCACAAACTATCTTGTATGCAATACACAACTCTGCACTCAAAAATGATCGTTTGTCATGAGCATACAAAAGCGTCCCACCGGTTGGTTACAAGGGTGAAGTCCACGCAATCGTGGAAGAAAGAAAACCACCTGATGGCAAAGTCTAAGCCGATTGACAACAGTAGCGTCGAGGGTGTTGCTTAAAAGGGGAGGGGTCTGTGTAATACTTGGGTTCTGTAAATGTACGTTATAAGCAAGAAGATTATTTTAATCTGGTCGTTGGCGAACTTAGTTGTTATCCATGGTCGAAGACGACTTCGTCGTCATTACTTCAGCCCCGCTACCATAAATCCTGCCTGTGCTCCCAGCAGAGATGTCAAAACTCACAGAATCTTTCCATAGCCAAAATAGCAGAAGGAAAAGTTTTTAAGGAACCAATCGTCTAAACATACACTCATTCTAGCTGTTGCACCAAACATTGAGTTATTCTCATCATTTTACCTCCAACTTCCCATCTCTCGCCTCCTTATGGCAACCACACGTTGCATTACTCCTCCTCCCTTCCTACACGCTCCCCCATTTAGTCCTCATCAACCTCCATCCAGTTTGCCCCATCTTTCTCCCGTCTACCCCTCTTTCCTTCCTACGTGATCTTTGTGCTCATACAGATTAATTCAAATCAAGTTATTAATAAATAAACTCCATTGTGTGGAACAGTTCTTGTTATAATCCAAAACTGGAATATCGCTCAATAAGTGGTCAAATCGGGTAAATCGCAACACGATTTTAGCGTCATATTTTACATGTGCTTGACGTGGTTCGGCAATCTTAAAATCTGCGTTGTGCTCTGTGCCGCCTTATTTACAGGTCTTGCTTAAAATCGAAGTCAAAATGTAGAGTGCCAGCTTAACCCGAGTGAGTTGTGGAGAATAATTCGTAAGAAATTCTTTTTAGGAATGCTAAATGAGATTGAGTTTGAGAAGCAGAGGCTGTGGAAATGATGGAAAATTATAAAAAAATTGCACAACAGGACTACGAAGCAACATGACATTGGGAAGTAACGCGACATTTTGAGCACAATTCTTGTTCTGTCTTAACTAATGTGGCAGATTTCAGCCGTCACAATTGCAACTATTTCCTCCTTCAAAATTGTTCCCAGGTGATCGATTTCTTTGTCAGAGTGCGTGTCATTTTTCGTGTTTTGAAATTGCTGCCAACAATTTTAGCCGCATTTAGAGAGGGCGCAGTGCACACAGCTTGAGTGAATACGTGATGCCTTACAATTTTTAGGCATTAACAAATGCCAGTTCTCTATTTTTGTGTAGCAAAAGCGTCCCGTATAGCTGTCTGCTTAATTACGAACCGGCTTTGTCCAATTTTTTTAAAATTCATTTGTTACGACAGCGCACAAATATCCGGAAAATTGCAAATGCGTTGTCAGTAATGGTCCATAAAATCGAGGCCAAGGTTAGCACGAAAGATAGATTTGGGTGGCGAACATGATTGAGAAACCCTTTAATGACTTTATGAGGACTTTGCGGAAATAGGTAGAAGGTTAAAAAATACTCATTCTCATCAAAATGGGAACAAATGTTCTACTTGCACATAAAATTAATCTAGATGCATTTTTAGGTGCATGTGCGATGACAAAATGGAAACGATTCCCTTGGAAACATTCTTTGAAAATTGCCAATATTTCCATTTGTCTGATTGCGTTGATTGAACAGTTCGCATCAAAGCAGCGCGGGATGTAATTAAGGCAGCAAGGTACTCCGTCTATTTCCCAAAATGCTGCATAACTTATACTGCTAAAGAAGATCATGTACTGTGGAGATAGATAAGGGTTAAGGGCCACTAACACGATCTGTTAGCTATTGTGAACGTAGAGCTGAGCAACCACGATCTAAAACACGAATGAAACAGGTAATTGAAGCTTTGCATTCAAAAGACTGGCCACGAATATTTTGATGCCACCGAAGCTCCACATACATTAAGAATTTCTCTGTATTAAACCATCAAAATGGAGGGAATCAAAAGGCATTCTACCTGACCTTGCAAATCGGTCAACATAAAGCGAAAGCTCTTCCAAAATTCTCTTCTATAAAATGTGGCTTTCTCATACATTGGACTTTAAGCAATAATGCTTGACGTTTTTAGCTGAAATGCTACAGGTCAGGTCGACTGCATTCTTGCGGAGGTTAGGTACAATTTAAAACATCCCCTGTGTGTTGTGGCGTGCTCGGAACGTAATTGTAGCAAACTAGGAATCGCAGAACGTTGCTCAGTTGCACGGAAGAGACATAAGGAAAGGCTGCACATGCCTAGCTAATCAGCGAAATTCATGTCAACTGAGACTGGAAAATTTTGAAACATCTCATAATTGCCTTAAAGCGGATCCAAATTCCTTTTGAGACCACTTAAGACTGCTTGCTGAATCATCCTCATTTAACAGCTTATTTGCTAGCTATTTGTTATACTAAGGAGAGTTGTGATTGTGCATCTTTCATAAGCATTATTGGTGTCAAATCTTAACATCGAGGATTCACGCATTTGATTTTCGAAATGAAATGCAGAAGTGGCTCTAAGCATGCTTTCGATTTCGAAGAGGCTTATGCTTTGACAAGAATACAGAAAATTGGACTTCGCTAGTGTGTCTTAAGGAAAGCCCTGCAACGACTTCACTTATAGCTTTCATTTCTGGCTAAATCATTGCCAATTCGTTGGTCATTTTAGTGCTAACCTGACGGATTTTGTGCAATTTTCCGAATCGAAGCGCGAAAACAATGCCGAGATATTTCGTGCAACAGACATACGCATACGATCCACGTGCAAGCTATGCTTTTGAGGGGACATGTCTGGCTTCTAATTCGAAAACAATCAGAGGGGTTCCACCTGCAAAGCCTACTGATTTCACGCTAATTTCAAGGTTCACTCAATGAAAATGAAAAGACCGACATTCACAGCAGTGAAATATCGGTTGCTTAAAATCGAACAATGCGTCAGTCTTGATGTGGAGGTGTCAATGTTATTTCTGAACTCTGTAACCGAAATCGCATTCGGCGGACGACAATGTTGTGAGGCCTGTGCTAATGATGTTGGATGCAAATGTCCTGAATGCAAAATTTTCCTGGAAACGAAATGACGTAAGTAAAATATTAGCTTTAAAATGACTGTCTAGCATTATTTTGAGTCCGTTTCTGTGTAACTCGGGAATTAAGACGGAGTTAAGCCTCTACCACGCAACCCACCCTACTCGTTTATGTTTGGTATATGCTGAGGCTGGGAAAGGAGAAAACACAAAGAAGCAACATTTCGAATACGTAATATGCAATTGTTTGTTTGCTCAAGAATCATGTCTCCAGCGCTTAAAATCAATCTTGTTACTGATAGTGAAGTTGCAATCTTGTGAAAATCGCAGTCAAGCTTATACAATTGGGCACAATTTTTGAAAAAGAGTGAGGTGTAATTGAATTTTGGCCTACTTTAACCCATAATGATTTAGAGCCCTATTATAGCTGCAATAATGTTTTGGCCCGCTGATTATTCCTTGGATGCTTACTTACATACTTATTCACCTACTTACTTGCTTAATTATTTACCTACTTACTTACTTACTCACATGCATACTTACTTACCTAGTAAGACCGTGACTTTGCCAGCACCAGCCAATGATCATAGCGTCTTTTGGAGAGGAGACTTCTAGGAGGTGTCACAAAACATCAATTGGAAAATGGTGTTAGTTAGCAACTTTTGCTAGATGGCTGTTCGTCTCGATTGACCTCAAATTACTGCTTTTACCATGTGGTTATTCGTTCGGGTTGTTTCGGAAATCTGCACCAACGCCATCCGCGTCATATTTCTGTTTTAACACTGGGAGGTTTTGGATCTACGGAAATGTTTGGGAGGCTTCGGTTGCCTCTGATTTGCCAGGAGCTTAAAATTTCGGAAAAAAGGACCAAAAACGGTTTTTTCTTTTACATGCAACTTCTTGCCTTCGTGAAGGGAGAATTTGCAAAATTGCCCTCACCAACTAAAACAAAACTGAAAAAGACTAAGCATGCAGTTCTGAAATTAGGACCATTCAATGAGGGAGCCCAACACCCCTCTTCCCCATGTGCGCCCAAGGAAACGTTAGCTACGAGAAGAGCTTAAACTGGAGTGGACATTTGTCGGAATAAAGTCGTTTAACGCCCAACAATGCCTATATCGCCTTACCAACGGGACCGGTTCGAACCAGAGTGGAATTACTTTGTCGGAGAAGACTGCGCTCTCTTAGCCTGACTCTGCAGGAGTAATGAAATGGTGGTCTGTGTACATGGGGCATTAAGTTATGAGGTCAGCCATGTATTCCATTTTTCATATTTAACATGCCACTGTTTAGGGTTGGTTCACATTTTATCTGAATGAATTTGAACCGTGTTACCTCATGCGCGCTTTGTTGAACAACTTTATCTGATCAATCGATAGTCCTGCAGGTAAGCTGTCTTGAGCGGTAATACCCGCAAGACAATTGTTTTCTTACCGCAGCTGTCCGAATCAAGGCTTCGCTTCTATCATCGCAATTCATGACCAGCCCTAAGTAAATTTACTTATAATGGACTTTGCCCTGCATGAGGCTCAATATTTTAAGATCCGCTGCAGAATTGCAGCATGTTGCACATCTAATCAATAAAATTTTGTCTGTAATACGCACTCGTCGAACTGCCCCGAATTCCACCCTGTGGTTCACTACAATTGGTTAGAGGACTTGCGCAAGGCAAAGAGAATGATTGACAATGCTCGATATGAAGTTATACGACTATGTATTCAGTTGCTCAATGTAACGTTGAATGGAGCGCAAAAGCAAAACAGTGAAATGTGGCCTGGCGGTTTGTTGATTCCATTGGCCTGAGTCTGGTAATTCACAAAGTTCGAGAAAATGGGTGATATATTTGAAAATGAATGGAAGCAAGGATGGCTTGTAGAGACAGGAGTGTGCAAGTGAATTTCTTGCATTTTACGCTTAGTTAGCATGGTCTAATCTACAAAACTGAGGCAAAAAACTTCATATGAAATCGTAACCAAATGTTTTGAAAATGATTGGTAGTTGAATAACCAGAAGCACGATGAAATGGGACATGTTGTGTAGTTCCCATATGACTTTCGTACACATCAATGCAACGCTTCAATCAACCAACGATATCCAAATTCGCTGAAAATAGTTGATGCATCTCGAGTGTGGTGTTAACGCAAAAAGATTAGTTTGGTCTTAACCGAACGCACAGCCTATTGGACTCCTTCAATGTGAAATGAAGTCGTCAAAGAAATTTGCTTAATTCATCGCTTTGTCACCTATCCCACAGCCTCACTTTTGAGTGGATCACTTCAAATGGTCCATGCTTCGGTGAGCACACTACAACAAGGATCGCAAAAACGCCTACCCTTTAGTCTGTTATCTCACTCATACACCTGCATATCATCCACTTGAAGCGATTTTTCTTTCTTTCTTCCAATTACCTAATCATTCACTGATTTAACCCTGCTCATATCAGCTGTTAGGCATACTGGTTGCTCATTTGCCACTTAGTTGTCTAATTTCCGCTAATTTATTGATTCTAGCTCCGATTAGCTATTCTAGTTCCCTAGCCGAACTTACATTTATTCTACATACGCGCTTTGCTGGGTTGGAGATTGAAAGCATTGCACACAACGAAACCCATTCAAGAGTTACAAATGACCAGGAAAATGAGTCGTGGAATAGCAAGTAATAAAGAGGGCTGATTGCCCATAGTGATGAAGACTGAAACACTTATTCAATCCTAATTCCAAAATTCTCTGATTCAATATTGTTCATATTTCTATCTAAAGTAATTGAATGTTTATATTCCGTAGCATTGTAGCAATCATATTGAGTGCACCAAAAATTATCAATGAAATTATGTTATGTTAGGTGATTCCTGTAAGTTTAGCATCCTAACTGATTAAACGGTGGCAATGGATTTTCAGATTTTGTATTAGTCTGGATGCGACTCGATGATTGGTCAGTTTATGTGTTCAGTTGCACATTGAAGTGCAATGCTATTGCTATGGGAAAATCACCCTCTCCTCCAAGTTGTCAGGGTGCTGTAAAAAATGCTTGGGATGCTCTGGTGCTGCATTTTAAATCACCTGACCAGAGTTATTCATGTTAACTTGTCACGCTAGATTAATGATGGCCAAGATAAAATGAACCACTGTCGACAACCATCCTCCGATGTTCATTAGGCGGATTCGTGCACAGGGGTGACCGTGACGGGTCGCCAAAACCAGAGCGAATGCCCTTGAGTAATTACTACGCGAGAGCACGGTAATCCCATTGCCGTAGAGCAGAAAATAACCACTCGGCAGTGCTGGAGCTCACCGAACTTTTCTGCGCCTCATCGCCTTGTTTATGCACACCCTGCAGGCCACTTGCCCGACTTTACTCTCTACTGCCTCAGCCCATCAACCCCTCCGACCTCTTCCTTTTCAAATCACTCATCTCCTTTTTATCTTCTTCCCCATGGCCAAATTCTACCCCCACTTTCTCTATTTCTAAACCCGATCCTCTACTGCTTCACTGTCACCCTCCGTTCAGTACAGCCTTAGTATATGTCTCCCGCTCACTCCATTTTCCTGCCACATTAACTTCCATACGCAACTTTACGTCTTTTTTCCTCTTCTTATTAGTTACTCTCCACAACACAGAACCAGAGAGATGAATGTCATGCTTATTTATTTTAAATGGACCTAATCAGCCGATTTACGATAACCGTATTCATCCACACCAATTCATCTATACGATTATTATCAATTCTAAACCCACAGAAACTCACGATACTTCATCCACGCTACCACATCATCTCACAACTGGCAATCCATTACTCAATCTTCTCCTTTCACCCCTCGTTTTACTCTCATGTTCCTTCTCCTAGGCAATTCAAGCCACCAACGGATGGGAAATCGAGCACTTGGTCATGTGCTTCTTCCAAAAAGGAGATCCATATAAATCACATTTCCCCTTAATTAGTGCTTTTTATCGTTTAGACGACATTCGCTTGCCCTCTTCTCCAAGCCGTTTTAAAACAAGGAGCTTATTGCTATCTTTTAATATGCGCAATCCTTGCCTCTCCCGCCCACAACGCATTCATTATTCTTCCATCTTTAACTTACTGCATTTACAGTTCCCCAAAGTGTTTTAAATTTACTATCCATGCTATGACGCTCAGCCGAATTCAAATTTAATCTACAGCAATGAGTTCATGCTGCACTTTTGCATCTCTCTTTAAGACCTACTTAACTGTTGCTCCATATTTTTGCCTTCCGCCTTTATTTACCACATTCGCGTTTCCTATCGCATCCCGTTCGAATTTATGGTCGTCGTAAGTTATCGTCGTCCTCGTCTTGTGAAACGAGTCACTTCCACCTTGCAGCAATCGATAAACAGTATCAAATCAGTCTTCACTTTGTCTTAGGCCTTTAAATTAATAACACTACATTGTCAACATTCGTATGTCTTCAGCTCACACTCAAATGTAACGAC
>CM010312.1:21276726-21311835 GCA_001923025.3 Taenia multiceps | reverse complement strand
GCCACCTAGTCAGATCTGGATAAACCCGTAAATCGTTCTGAATGTTGCGCCTTAAATTGGATGTTTTATGCAAGCAAAGCGATGCCTTCTAGCCCATATGTCTAACTGCGTGGAATCCAAAATTCTCCACCTTATGGCATGTCCTTCCTTCCATCCTATTTCTGTCCACATCAACACAACCTCCTCGTCCAGGCAGGCACGGAATTTGGTTTCTTGGTGCAGTTATTGGATTCGGCTTGAGTTAAGAGGGAGAGGAATAAGTGGTTGAGGGCGTGCAACCACAAAGGCTCTAAAAATGCATTCATCATTAGAGGGCCGATGTGAGCCTTGAGTAGTGTAGAGGCGACTGACTCGAGAGGTCAAACCAGTGGCATGCAGAATAGTCCATTACAAACTTATTCATGGAGCTGAACAGCTGACACTAGCGTGTGATGGGACTGAAACGGGTGTACGAAAATTCCCCCAAAACAGTAGCCACCAGTCATTCAGCCTGATTGGTCCTATTCTCGCGAGACTGCAACCCATGATTTGGCATTGCGTGATTACTTTCCTGTACCAAAATGGTACACGCTTGGTGAAACCATGAATAAACTACTCACCCGAGGGAATACGCTACTTACACATTTAAGTAGATGGAGTTCACATTTTATGGGCTTCTTTGAGCTGGCCGCCATTCTGAATGGTCGGAGAAGCAAGTGACGAGTGTGATTAGTTGTTGAACATATTCCTCCTCCCCTCTCAAACAGCTTGAAGACGATGGAGTTGCGTTTTCGCATTGATTCGGCGTGAGGCGAAAGGAGGTACTCCTCCACAATGTGTTTCCATCGGCGTCGACATAGCCAACCACGAAGAAATGACTGCACCTTGGTGCAAAGAAGATCAATTTAATTTGCTAGACAACTAGTGTGCCCCAAGTTTCCTAAGATGTAGTTGGTGGTATTTAGGGACCCAGCCGCCCAGTCGCCCTTTACGTTCCCGCCAAATTAGTTCACCGTTCGTTGCCTCAATAAGTTTTACAGTCAACTTAAAAATTTTACTGATAAACAATTCTTCTTGGCATCAAAATGCCAAATTCACAGCAGTTCCTTGCTCAAAGTGTGAAGCATGTCATCCCCAACGAAGACTGCCGCGGTCTTTTGTGGAGGAGGGAAGAAGCGAGCTACCGACACTTACGCTGTTTGGATGAGGCCACTGCTTGGCGCCTCAAAGTACGTCATGTTGTTCACCAGAATGACGAGTTTGGTCAGCTTTTTTTTTTAAATTTTAGTCCGCCTTTATGATTGAATAAGAGGAGCTGAGGGATAGGACAATTTGCGCATTAGAAAAAGTCCACGCTTCCAGGAAAGACAGCTTTACACCAGTGAAAGTAACGGATATGAATATGGAAATTGATTTAGTCGTAGCTGCATCGCTGTATGGTGCAGTAAGAACCTCAAAAATGTGCGACACCGCTGAAACAGGTTAAAGTGACAAATCATTTTAAAGAAAGTATCGAAACGAATTCAAAGTTGAACCCTTTTAATTCCTTTAGTTAACAAGTTGATTAAAGGAGAGCCAGCTGTATGGTTAACTTTCTCCTCCTCCTCCTCCTCCTCCTCCTCCTCCACGTTCCCCCCACAGTGGTGGAAGTGCTTGTCACTCCGCCCTGACGCCAGTCCAGCGGACACCCAGCGAGGCGATTGAGGAGGGAGCCCAAGTGAGCTGCCAACGGAGGCGTTCAGTGTCTGCCGCTTTTGTATATTTGCTGTTGTATTATGTGCGTACTTCCTGTTTCCAGGGCAATTTATGTTCCTCCACCTAATAATTATTCATTTTCTCTTAGTTCATTTAAATTGTCAAACTTAAATCCCACAACTCTTGATATCTGACCGAGGTTTACTACTTTGAGCACACACCAGGCAAGTATTTTTGTTAAATAAATGAAGCCTCTGAAAGGAAACTAAAGTAGATGCTAATGAAGCCGAATTGAATAGGCGGCACTACTGCTCCTCTTTGTCTGTTCAATTGCAAGAAGTGATACACCCTTTGTCCAATTAGTCGCCTTTTTTAATGCTCTAAAGGCATCTTTTTGAATGACATTGTTGTGCGACTGTTTAACTTAGGCGGATGCGTACACAGCGTGGATACGCCAGAGCTAGCAGTCAGGCTTCTCGCCTAGGCGTTACGTTAACAGTAAAGTAAGAGTCTGGACAAATGTCAATGCCCTGATTATTTGGCTGTCAATCAGTCGCCTTGTTGACATCTGGACAGAGAGGGGAGGGACGGAGGGAGCTTGCACCCCACCACCACCGATAGACACGAACGCACCGTTGAAAGTGGGTTCGTGCTTTCAGCATGAATCCCCCCTCCAAACGCACTCACTCCTTACACTTTCGTTGAGACCTACGTATGATGGTGACAATCGTTTGCATTACATTAGTCAATCTTACTGCCAATCTGCAAAGTCGGTTGAGGGGTTGGAGGAGATCTGTCACCGACATTCACCTCGCCAAGGGACAGCATTTACAGCCACCAGGGAGGTGTGCGAAAGAGCATTGCGGTATGGAAAAGAGAAGCGCTTTGGTGGAAAGGCATTTACCTTCTTGATCTTGCGTATTTGGTCGGATTCCTCTACGAACAACTGAGTATTTGGCTTGGCTGGAGCAATGGCGTTGAGCTGGAGCAAGTAAAGAGAGATGTGAATGAATAAGTAATGCAGCAATGTCTCCTCCCACGTCAGAAAGGCCGCCTTAAAAGGTGTGACAGGTTGCTGCATGTCCACCTCAGGAAGTCGCCAGTGGCATGGCAGTAGGAGTAGATCGGTCTCCTAGCCACACCCGACTCTTCTCCACCTCCAAAACTCTTATCTTTTTGTTATCAGCAGTGAATTTAATTTGAGAAAGTGAAAAAGAAGTACAATCACGAATGATTGCATGTGTCTCTTCTGTTTCCGGTGTCAGTAGCGTGCATTTTGACTTCCCTCCCCCATTCATGCATATCAATCAACTGAACAGGAGTGATGATGCAGGAGACTAATCCTCCTCCTTCTAGAACAGCGCACCCTTTTTGTGTACTAGGCAAAGTAAATTTCTGAAAAAGGTGAGTATTTTGGGGAAACAAAAAAAGAAACATTTAGTCGTCAGACCTAATTGGGCTACATCATGGAGATAAGTCGTAGGTGGATTAACTGGGGATTATGCAAACAGCAACGGTTGCCTAACAACCGAATCTGGAGTTGGACAAGTGTGCACAGGGTGGATGTGTGGTCGAGTTGGGGGGAAGGGGATGAGGATGGGACCAAGAAATGGATGGATGGGTACCCAACTTCTATCAAGAACATAGCACTTGAAAGTACCTCACCCATTAGATTTCCTTTTTACCTCTACACCAGAGAGTCGTCATCATCCTCTTCAAAGGCAAGTGCTCTACTCACCACATTCATTAAATGCCACCGCTTACTTCGTTTTTGAGTTTCTTGATTTCGGCCTCCAATTCATCGGTTTGTTGAAGGTACTGTAGTTTGGCCTTGCGTTCGTCTCCAAGATCTGCAGCAGGTAGGCCTGGTTCTCCTTCAGCTCCTGCCTCGACTCGATTACACTGCTGTACCTATAAGGCACCGGACGAATCCTAAAAGACTGCACGTTTGATCAGACTGTTGTCTTTCTGTTGCCCTCAAGACGGAGGCATAGCTCTCCTCAGCTCCACGCACAGTCTCATAACCTCCATGGGGACAACCGAGGAGCTATGTAGGTTTGAGAAGCAGCAGTGTCTTTACATCGTAGTGGCTCTCTATTGCTCTCAGAACGGAGAGACCGATTTTACAGAGACCTCGCCCCAGGTCCCTCTCTCTTCAGAGTCTAATCAACGCTGCAGGTCCATCGACATGACTCAAAGCCAGGGCCGCCATGGCGCATGCAATAAATGATCCAAACGGAGAGACGGTACAGTGGAATGTAAAAGCACCAGTGCAATAAAACGTTGTGATAGTCTGTAAAGCAATGAGACGACTACTTAGTGAAGGAACGACTGACAAGGGAGGCCAAATTACCCGGCTTAATGGCATGCTCAAGAGCCTCTTTGAGAGATGGTATTCTTCGTGCTGCATGAACGATTTTGCTGTCTCATGCATGGACAGACAAGTTGCTACTAATTAAACGAAGCGTTGCGTGGTAATGAAGCAACTTTTGACAGAGAGAGAGAGAGAGGCGTAATTAGTCTCACTGACCGGTCACTTGGTTCAGTCCACGGCAGCCTAACAGGTCCATCGCAACCTCAGCTAGCCTACAGTTGAGTTGAGTTGAGGTGGAATTAATTAAAAAGGACCAAAGATTGTAACAGTTTGTGGCTGTGATAAAGCGACACGCCTTTTGCTTTCTGTCCCATAGGGATGCTGTGTCGAATGTCCCCTGGAGACCTCGTATCAACTTGCCAGTGGTTGAATACCAACATCCGAGGAGGCGGACAATTTGACTTAATGAGCGGGGTAGAGGCGCTACTGCTTTCTCTTTGGACAGTAAACAAAAGGCAGTTGAGGAAAAATCCTCTTATTTTCCAGTTTCCATCTGCGGTTAAACGGCATCGAAGAGATTTGTAATTGCTTCTGCACTGTTAGATTTTGGTTACTTGTGAAGCTTTGTCAACAAAGTTAGCGTTTGAAAATAAAAAACAGGTCTCTCTTGCCATGTGCATGGCGTAATCTACTTAAATGGGAAACAATTAGGTCTTTTTCCCGAATGACACCCAACGATTCTACATCTAACTGCCAGAGCCAGCGAGCAAATCGAAGAATTTGAGCTTCGAATCATTATTTCCCTCTATACCCACAATTTAGCAGTGTTCTCTTTTCCGATTTGTGCAATCCTAATAGTGGAATATGCATTATTCATGTCTCCTCGAAACTATTTGCTCACCTTGCACCTCGAATGGCCGCAACCCAGTCGTCGCATTTCTCCTCACTGTCCGCACGCAGCTCGTAGTACTTTTTGCGTTTCGGCAGGCAGCAGATTGTAAAGCAGTGCTACAGGACATCCAACGCAAAAAAGTAAAATATAAATTTAAAAAAAGAAACCATTTGTTTTTTGTTTGCTAAGCATTCTAACATTTACCCTTGATTCTTATCCTCTTGGCGCACACTTACATCACCGATTGCATGCTACTATATTATATGCTGCAAATATCAGTTGTATAACAGGCACTTTTGCTAATTTTATAAAAGAAGGTGCTTCTCATTCATTAAAATTGCAGCTCTTCTCTAAAGTAACTAAGTTGGAGTTTTGTTTAAAGGGAACTGGAAGAAGTTTTAGGCGTGCAGCTTGATTTGCAATTTTCCTGAAGGTATTCTTAGTCAGGCCTACTAAAACTACCACCGGTTGTTTTGTCAAAACTTATTTAACAATCTGTTTCTATGCAAAGAGGAGAGGGAGGGCTTCTGAGTAATTTTTTATAGCAGGATTGAAAACCTTGGGTTTCTTGAGGTGTCAGGGCTGCAGAAATCAGAAAAGGAGACCCATACATCACGAAGTTGGTTGAATTGAGGGAACGTTTGGAAAAACTGGTTAGTTTCTTTTAATGCATACAATAAAATTATCATTACAATTGACTTCATCATTAGCCGTAATTAATAGGGGTAATTCGATCGACTTTAATTTTTTGCTTCTCTTTATCTTCTAACCACTTAGCGATTCATTTCAATTTCCCAATCACTCATCAGCCAGCGAAGGATTTATCCAACTGTCAATTCATTCACTCAGTCAATAAATTTGTTGGCTTTTGCACTGCCTTCAACTGTGATGAACACATTCACCACAACTATTTATTAAACCAAAAATCGGTTCGTTCATTGGTCTGTCCAGTCGCATGTGCATCCCTCGCACCATTTGTCAAGTTCCACTCCCCTTCCTCTCCGTTTATCTATTCGGACGACCGCACGAGATCCACATCTTTGTCGAGATGTTACCCCGCTTTTCACAACCATTTAACCGCATTCCGACACACCTCATGCCAGGGGGCCTTTTACTATCAGAGAATTTATTTTGAGGCAGGCAAGTCAGTTTTCCCAGCAAGAGATGGGCTGAGCCACACTGCCTGTGAATGAAGCAGAGGTTTGGACGCCCACTTGCCTACCTGCCTGCCTGCCTAGTGAAACAGAAGAGCACCAACTCACGTCGTGTTGCGGTGCGGTGCGCGTGTCGTGGGAGGTGCGCAGCACGAGGGTCTTCTCGCAGTACGAGCCCTCCAGCAGCGCCATGCCACACGGCTCCCTCTCCAACTTCTCCGACTCGAATTGGAAAAGCATGTTCTGGTAGAGCACAAAGTATCTCGAGGCAAAAAGGTAAGGCAAAGCATTCTTCTCTATCTTTCCTCCTCCTTTTATTGCATTGGCGTGCATGTAAATTTCATTAAATAATTGAAGAAGAAATTTCGTTGGTTTATGCTACGAGGTTGCCTGTGCACCCGGACAGGTTGGGGCTAGGTGCTGACCTCAGTCTCGACTGCGGGTGACTTCATATAACGAGCACCATAGTGAAGGTGAGGCAGCTTAAAGCGCTTCGGTGGTGTGAGTGAATTTACTACTTGCTGTTACCGTCAGGAGTGGCCTTTCATTCGGCAAGTTCAAAATGCGGGTTTCAACTATACGATGGGCCCTGAAAATGCGGTAAATTATTCTATTGAAAGGCCCTGACATTCTAGAGATGATGGAATGGACATCTATGAGGAAACCGTGTGGTTTGGTGTAAGTATTGACTGTTTATCAAGAAATGGAAAAAATAAATTTGGCTAAGATTGGAGCTGAAGATGGTCTAGATATTTAAGGGCATTTTTATCCATAACAATATGCACCTCATTATCGAGGAACTCAATGCCTCTTCACGTCTCCTGCCCTTTTTCGTTTACACACAACAAAGTGACTTTTCGCCTGTTTTGCAAAGGGAAAGGCAAACTGTTTAGGAAGCAAGAAATGATGCGCTATATGGGGAATTGGGAGACTTAGAAGTATGAAATGCGAGCGTATTGAGTCTGCCATTGATTAAGCTCGGGTTTCCCAAACCTTTGGGAAGCCGGTGCGCATTACATAGCACAAATAAATTTTCCTCCTCATTGGAAGGTGTCGCAAGAAGCCACAATGCAGTGGGAAGTCAACCGAAACCAAAGCTGTGTTTCAGGAGCTGCAGAGGACCCAAGTCCGCATAACAGTGGGTTAAGTGGAAAAGTTTGAAAAGACATTTGCCCCTAGAATTGCATCTCTTCCACTGGTAAGTCTATTCAACCGGCAACTTTCATCCACTTTCAACATACAGGACAATATGTGAATTATGCATGATGCTCAATTAAATGCATAAGTAGTTGCGGTGGTCAACTTACCGTTGCTGCCACTTCCCGGAAAGGGAATTTCTCTTCCACAAATAGCCAGTCATGGTGGCTTGGCTATCCTCTCTGGCTTTAGTTGCAAGGTAAGCAAACTGCGTTCGCATCGGTCGTAGAGATATGGGCATCTTGTGGCCAGCTGTGGCAAGCAGCGCAGCTAACAAGAAAAACGACTAAAATAGGGATTCGTTGTGCTCTTTATTATTAGGGATGTGTCCTTAGTACCCCCAACGGCTGCCAGGACGTTAACTGGTCACATCAAATTGTGAGAGATGTAAGGGCAGGAGACCCATTATCAGCCCCACGTTCTTGATGCTTTAAGGCGACAACAATGTCGTCAGCTGTGAATTACTTGGACCTTAGCATGTGATTGGAAAGTGCTATCCAACCTGCTTTGTCCTCAGTCTGCTCCCCTCAAGTATGAGCAGAGTTTTGAAAAAAAATGACAATTCAAGAACAAAAATAGGACCTTCTTAAGGCGACTAAAAAAACGACAAATTTCACAATAATTCCTAAAAAGTGGTGGCTCGAGTACGGCGGATCAAATGTATAGGACAATTTACAAAAGAAGTGCTGAAAAGGGGCATTATAATGCACTTTATGCTACATGTCACTTGACTGTCTTGAAAAAAACTGTTTTAGGCGAGAGAATAAGAGCAATGACAAAATGAGGAACCTACAGATAAGCAACCGTGTTAATGATAATCCTCCAGTGTCAAATGCGCCTTCCACCCGCTTGAAGGTACATGGCCCAGAGGGGTGTGCGCACCTCCGCCATGTGACTGGCCGGTTGAATTGGACCAATGAGCAAATCCCTCCTCACCTCATTGGCCCCTTGTAGTCAGCACTGCAGGCACTGCAGGTGGTAAGGTGGGTAAAGAAAGAAAGCACAGTGTGGGGAGTTGGTAACATGCGTGCGAAGTTGATTGCTGGACATTTGTGATCACTTAAAATAACGCATGTGTTTAGCAAACACTATTCAAGTTTATTACTGAATAATATTATTTATTGCCAAATACTAGCTATTTGCACAGGGGCTTGAAGGATGGATGAGAGCAAGGACAAATACGTCAGGTGCGTTGAGGGAGGAGGAAAGAATGCTTTGGAAGTTAGAGGAGGAGGAGGAGGAGGAGGAGGAGGGGAGGAGGGGGAGGAGACAAGCATGGAAGGAAGGAAGGAGGGAAGGGGAGCACATAGCACGAGTATGTCTACTGACAACCTGTAAGTAGGTGGGAGAGGATATGGAGATTGGGTGTGGGTGGGTGGGTGAGTGGTGAGTGAGTGAGTGAGTGAGTGAGAGTGAGTGAGTGAGTGAGTGAGTGAGTGAGTGCAAACAGTGTTAGTAGTAGGTGCGCAGACAAGATGTGGGACAGAGAGAGAAAAAAAGTAAGGAGGAATTGGAGGCGAGAGAGTAGATACTATTGGGAGAGAAGTGAGTAAAGAAAAGGAAGAAAAGTGGTAGAAAGAGAAGCAATGAGACGGAAATGACGGGGCATTGTGGGGAAGATGAGGGAAAAGGCGTGGATGAGGTTGCATGAGGCAATAGAAGGAGTGGTGATGTGTGCGACGGTAGGGGTGGGGGGTGGGAGGTCAAAGGGGGAGAAAAGGTAAGGAAAATTTTCGCGAGTGGGGCGGCAGTCGAACTGGGGAGAGTTCGCCTCCCGCGCGAAGATGGTGCTGCTTGCCGCAATGCACTCCCTGGCCCTGGTGGCGGACAGCCCGGCCGTACGCACTGAGCTGCACGCATTCCCCGTAGTGACCGCGAGAAACGCACGCGCAGCGCAGCTACCGTACCGTACCATCAGCTGCCCCACCTGAACATGGTGGAGTGCTTTGACGTGTGGTGCGGTGCGGTGCGGTGCGGTGCGGTGCGGTGCGGATCTGCTATCCAAATAAAGAAGGAGTCATCCATGTGGATGGCTGGCTGGCCCTTCTCACTTCACTTTACTCGCAGTATGGTTTCATTCCATTTACGCTTCTTGATGTGTGCTGTTGCCTAATCTGACTTTGGAATAAGGCGTGACTAGCTTCCTCATCAGCTAATGGCGGTGTCTGATGAAACGGGTGCGCGCGCCTGGGGCCGCTTCGCGACCCCAGACCACGCGGTTCTACAGAGAAAGCTCCAACGTGGCTGATGAAACGAAGGCTAACTCTCCTGGTTCTGGTCTGAAACCGTGCTCGTGATCCCCTCCTCTTATGGTGTACTACTGCCCACTTTGATGGTTCAGCCCCTTTCTCCCTCCTATGGAGGTGTACTGTTGTTGATGTAGTTAGGGTGCCTAGTGGCCCACGGTGGCCTTGGCGTCGACGTTGACCCCTGATGAGGTCACGTGGCATTTACCTTCACGTGGATCGATATTTAGGAGTGCCTCGTGACGACGCAGCGACGCAGTATCCAAGGCAAATTCGACTCCAACGCTGCCTGTTGCAAAGTATTCAAAATTTGGTCATACAACGACTTTAAGCCTACTCTCGACAGGACAATCAATTCCAATAATGACTACTCGTAGAGAATCTACTGATGCAGCTAGAAACCATCTGCATCACATGCATGCGGCAACCCCAACGTTCTGCCTCGAACCAGCCAAAAACTCTTCATCATCAACTTCCAGACGGTAAATAACAAACACCGACAATTTCACTTCCATGCAATCAAATCACAGTGCCACCTAATAAACCCGACCTATCTCCTCCCCTCCCCCTCATAGATCTTGCATTTCACAATGCCATCCACATGCAACCACCGAAGAATCCGGACAGTGGACGTGGCGGTCCATTTTTCCTTTGGGATAGACAGACACCAACGGCTATTTACCATGACACACCTCTCACACCCATTCGATACCGTAAAAGGTGAAGTCAACCAGTGACCTCCATCAACTGATGACACTAAAAATTCAAGGCCACACCGTCTAATATCAATGGGCTTAGCTACAAGTGCATTGATATTAGCATGCGTAAAATTTGGATTTAATTTAAACTGTCACCTTAAGACTGCACTTCCCACCGAACAGTCAGAAATCTACTGGCGCATCTACCTACCACTACTTACACCACGCACACTTGTTAACACAACTTCCTATGCCACCTTTTACGGACAGCTGCAAAACGACCAAACTAGTAAAATCTCATGTCTACTCACCTCCAACAGCAAAGACCCTCACCTCGCCAGGACATCCTACGTTTCAAAGTCTGTTGCTCATCACCATATCTTTTAGAAGCCGAAACTAGGAGGTCAGCACTTGTTTCACTCCCTTTGCGGTTTCAAACAATCTACGATGAAAAATGAAGGCGTCACAATCAAAAACATTTCTCATATCCGCCTCGTTTTGCCAAATAGCTATGCATTATTGACCAGCAATGGGAAAAGTGCATCAAAAGTAATCGCAACTAGTAAATTGAGACTCGTTTTTACCTGGACAAAGTCCGAAGCAATGGCAAAGGCAGAAATCATATTTAGTGTCAGTCGAAAATGCCCCTACACTTATAGCAAATACTTTACCAAATACTAGGCGCATTTTCAACAATGTTCAGCAAATTGGGCCTCGGTTATCTGAACCCACCTTTATTACAATAAGGAAATAAAACAATGAAAATTGGTAGCTTAAACTATTGTACAATGTAATCAAAAAAGTAAACCTTAGTAGTAAATAGGTGTATACGAAATTGGATGTTGAAATGCACACATGTGTAAATGAGCACCTTTAAGACGTATTAAGACTAATGCGATAACGAACTAGATTTTCAATTTTTTGCAGGCCTAAACAATATGAATCAGAATTCATTGTATCAACAATGGCAAGCTACTAAACGCGAATAATAGCATTGGTATTTCTGAAGCGCCTGACACTTCCTCAAAATATGTAAAATAGGTAACAAATGGTCCCGCGCCAAAAGACCGAGGACAAGTTACAAAGCACTCGTGCATCGAGTCGTGATCATTTTGAATGTAGCAATGTATTTAAACGTAGTTGTTTATTTGCTCTGCATAATTTATCAACAATCCTACCTTACCGAGCAATCATTTCCACCACTGTGAGCAGTGCTGCAACGAGCGCAGTTAAGCCTACACATATTTTAGTGACCGTGCTGACAAAGAAGTCAGCTAATTTTCTTCATTTCTTTCTTAGAACCTTTTATTACATACTATCCGCTTGTATCTTTGATAAAATGGGTGGAGACAATGGAGCATATATTTGACGCGAATTTATAAATCTCCTCGAAAAGCCAAGCTTATGAATGGGTCTTTGCCTACATGGGTGTGAACACAGCTAAGTTTTATCTAGTTTTACGTAATTTTACCCAAAATATTGATTATTCGTTTCTTGAGGTTTGGTACGGTCCCTAATGGTGCGCAGGACTTGCTTTTGGCATCAAATGTACAATACGTCCACAATACTTTGCTTTTTTGAACTGCCGGCTTCGCCAACTTTGGTGGTTACATTGTACAAGCCAAAAAGCCTCATTCCCTCTGTCTACGGAGCATACATAATCCGCCCTAGCAATGTGCCGTCTCTTACCCTCAAGGAAGGCTCGCGAAGCCACATTGGCAGCAGCGTTTAGATAAGCATATAAAAGCGATAGCCACCAAACGCCTTATTTACTGGATACAAGATCTATGGAGGAGGGAAAGTGCTGGTTTTCAGTAAGGCTGTGTGCCTCATGAGCACGAAAGCGAAACCAGTGACGGAGATTAGTGGTCCTTCGATGCCACGCGGTATGTAAGAAGGATTGGATAGCTGGGTGATGTTCGTTTCTTCCTCCTCCTCTGCTACATTGCCAATGCATTGATACTGCAGCTAGCCATCAATCACCTTCGGCATTCGAACAAAGTTTGCCACATTTGTCCTAGGTTTAAGCCCGTCATCAGTCGAAAGGACGAGGCAGAATATATTCGCCTGAGCTCTCCCTTGAGATTAAAAAATGGACGAAAGTTTGTCAGTTTGTTTGCCTTAACACGGAGCCCTTCCTCTACAGCATTGATTATCACCAGAACGTTGCGTGCGTTCTTTTGGAACCCATCCAACACATTCAACTGCTCTTTGGTCGAAGTTGATGCTACAGAGTTAGTTGGAATGGTACTAATACAGTACAACGCTTTCAACCTGGCATAGAGAGGTGTCACTGCCGAGACCTCCATGATTTGATGGGCCACTGAGAGCGCGGTGATTACATCCCTCAGCAATAGCAAAGCAGAGAGAGTCCCGTTGTTTGCTTCCACCACTTCACGTGAATACAGTAGCAATGGGAGCAATGAAACCATCTTGGAGCTTATGAGAAAGCGATCAACATTCGTTCTCGTGGAATCGAAAGCCAGCGGCTGGATGTAGCTGGTAATGGAAGGCAGGTGGACCTGTCAATAAGCCTCTAGCGCCTCCTCCAATGTAGCTAAACTGGTCTGAATGATGCTGGCACACTGCGAATTCGTGATGGCTGTAGTGGCCATGTTATGTGACCATGGCTGGCTGGCTGGTCTTCGGGCATGCCTGCGGCACCATTCCCTCTGTTAACGAAATATATGCATATTCTGACCTAGCATTATATCTTCTTTTACCTTCAAGGAAGTCTCAGAACACCACAATGTAAGTGCCCATTCTGGAGGGAATTTCATTCCTTCAATTTCCGCGTGTCGAAAAGTATGGATTATAAGGAAAGTGTGCTAGATTTAGGCTTTTCGCATTCTTTGTTTCTGTGCTGTCTTTAGTGAAATACTCGAATTCTGTTGTCTAATTTAATCAAATGCTAGCATCGACCATGTCCTCTTTGGCAAGAGTGCACAATCAAATTCGCTGATCCTAGTGGGTACAAGTTCCATTCGGATAAAGGCAAAGGATAAAGGTACGAATTTTCCTTGATGAAAAACTTTTGACTCTTTTAGACGATTCTAGGGTGACGTTATAGGCTCTGCAGCAATTGTTTTAAAAAGGTACAAAATTGAGATGAGGAAACCGTAACCTTAGTCTTTCATGCTACAATAAGGACAAATTCGTTGAGAGAAATTGGCAACTAAAGCTTCTTGCGCCCCATTTTCGCCTCTACCGCATCAGTGATTTCAAAATATAAAGTCGCGATTGTTCAAGCAGCTGAACATGAAGTTTTGCTCACAAGAAACTGACTTGTAATGCTTCCTCCGCTCCGGTTCAGATAGCTGTTGTCGACTTTACTGAAAAAAAACAGGAAAAAGAGCAAGCAATCGCGTGCTGATTTCAATGAATGAGTGTAGAAGCCTAAAATTATTTAAAGTTTTAAACAGCTTTTAATGAGGAGTTCAAGTTGCAGTGAGGGTATTGTAATTAGGTCTTTGAAATGCCAAAGCGTAAATTTTTACCCCGTTCCAGTCCTGTTGTTTCAAACAAGCTTTTTATGTAAGGATTTGCCTTTGGCCTAGGTGAATCTCACCCCTCCAGCAGCTCATGGTCAGTTCTAGAACATAGTTGGATGCACCTCTGCATGAAGACACGTTCCTCGTCTCTGTGAAAGGCTTTCACTCTCTATTTCCCGGTTGCAAATATTAAGGGGACGCCTTTTCATACACTACAATGATCGAAGGGTTGAAAGAGTCTGTGCTCTTCCGTCGTCTACTTCGATACTATGGAATTCAATTGACGCCCCTTGCATAAGGTGGAGAACTGCAGTCTCATAACAAACAATATGTGAGCAGAGACAGACAATCATAAGGCTGCTTTCTTGACGGAACTCTTCTTTAAGTGTTGGAGCTGCGGTGACTGTTTACCTCCCCCACCAGCGAAACATATTTAATGTTTTGATTTCCTTAAAAGGACTTGATGCCAATTCCATATTGCGTGTTCCTCACCGGTTTGTAATAATTGGCTAAAATTTAAGGCAGTAAAATAGGCATGCGAGCTGTTTTTGATGAACAGATGCACTTATTTTTATGAACAAATTTTTGTGGCAATGTGAAAATTGCGCTTCAGAGCTGTGGTAAATCTGTTAAAATTGGGCAGTTAAAGACATGCTGCACAGTTGACATTAGCACTTGGTTTGTCTTGCACTTTGATAATCTCATCTCATCAAGAGAATCAGGAGCAGGAAGGCGAGTCTTGAAAAGGGGCACTAATTAGCATCAACATCGATTTGATGCATTAAATTGATGCTTCTCTCGGGCTGCTGGCTGGCGTGCGATCCGGTCTAGGCATTTACTGCAAGGTGAAGATGGCTACAAGATCAGTTAATTACAGGCTGGAATAAACAGAGCTTGCGAATGCTTAAAAAACTCACCTATTCTTGGTCATCATGACCACTGAGTGTAGGTTAAATTTCAGGTTCTTGGATTTACAGAAGAATGGTAAAGAAAAAATAGGTACGGGCGATCCGAGGTGCTATTGACGTCTATTTGCTTCTGCCCTCCCCCACAAAGACTGAAATAAAAAACGCTAAATCCCACCGTTACATTATGAGGAGGTTAAGTGCCAATGCTACACCATCCTTTGCCCTAGGTTCAGCAGTGCATGTTTGTCTGCGTAATGTGACTTCTCTACAAATGCCGCTTTCTCCATGGTGCTAAACTTGCAGAAGCTAATTTTTGGTTGTTTGTTTTTGTTTTAAATTTATGAGTGTTCTTTGTTATGGCATTGTAAAATGCTACCACCTGCTCAGTAGCTCCCTTTACATAACGCCTCCATAGTTAATCGTTCATCTTCACTTCACTATGGTTCTAATTTTCTTACAGACAAGGAGAGTGATGTAGCAAAGACAGTGATCGGCACTCTAGTGCAGGGTCTACACCTCTCTACAACCTTTAGCCTCCTGCTGCAGCACTATCATCGCGATCACGAAACCAGAGATCACCGATGATCTCCTCGACAAGTCAATCGCCTCCGCCTGAGTTTTCACCCAGCGTCTTTGACGTTGTCTCTCCCGCTGTGCATCTAATCCATCAAATTCCCCTTCGCAGTGATAACCTTTGTCTGCTTAGTCGCCACTTTTGCAAAATCTTTTATTTTAAGTGGTGCAGATCCATGACGCCATTAATGAGTGGTGGGTCAAGGCTGCCACTGAGGTGGCGATGATTTTGCTGCACCTGCAAACGAAGACACTGCAGCTGATGGTTTTGTTACTACCGCTGCTTCCTCGTTGCCTACGCGTGAGGCCATGGATTTGGTTGTAGGGGCTCTGGAGGTGGTAGAGCCTGACGCACATATGGTTCTTGCTACAGATCGAAGCCTTAGGGGAGGGAAGAAAATGACGTTCGAGACCCTTGCTTTGTCCGAAATGCAAGTTTTTCTTTCTTATATCGTGCGTCGATATGATTAAGACAAACGTTTTATAGCTGCTTGGTAGTCAGTTCAAATTAAGTCTGAATGTTTGCTCTCCTATTTTCTTTAACTATAATAAAAACTACTGCTGCTCTGTTGTAGTAACCGTGCGGCTTATGAAAGATCACTATCAGCAGAAGTTACCCTTTTAAAGTTAGTGAGCCTCATAACTCAGATTCTAAAATGTCGGGACTGATGCTTGGCTATCGAATACGAACGGTTTTGCTGTACAACGAACTCTGTTGTAGGCATTTCAATCAAGTGACTGAAATTGTCTGAAAGTCTTGGTTCTCTCCTGATCATTTTGAGTAGCACTAGTTCCGATCTTGTGTCGCGTTTGTGCTACAACATGCTACTGCAAATTTGTCAATAATATGCAAATTCTCAATCTTTGCTTCAAATGCTATAATACGTTTGGGCATGATGGAGGGACATTTCACATATGTGCGTTGAGTATCCGTCACCAAAACATAGACCGAAACACCCGTTTTTGGTGGAAATTATGCATACATTTTGGCAATGGAAAGGCGTAAGTCCTCTACTAAACCATTGTAGTTACTTTAAGTGACCTACGTAACGGCATTAAACGCATATCTAAAGACAACACGTGCAACGTTGGATGAAGCGGTGTTGGATAGATAAAATTGGAGGCACAGTGTCCTATTTGCGTTACCTGAAAGCTTTTGAGGCTATTGTGATCACAGCTACATGGCTTACCAATAAATGTTCATTGAGATTTGGCTATGCTGCATTGCATGGTCGGTAAATGGGTGCAACATATTGCGCAGCTGCAGGATAAGAATTATAGAGCATAAGTAAGAAGCTGGTTTTGTAAAAGCTACCACTTATGGTAAACGTAATGATGCGGTTACAAGCATGATCGTTCTGGCAAAATATTTAAATATCCTGCTGCCACATTTGTAAGGAAATGGCCATACTCTTACTGGCTAAAGAGCTCGACGCAATCACCGCTGGTATCACCAACACTAATGTACAGCTTCGATAACTGCAACAAGATTTGGAGGTTTGTGTGCATTTAGAAATCATCGCAAATGTTGACGCATCTATGTTTTTATAAAGACACGTGCCACTCATTTTGGCGTGGGAAGGCACTGTTTATGGAAAGAAGTGACTTTTACTCTCTTCAAACGAAAGATATACAGATCGGCCGGCAAAATCATCGGCAATTCATGGTTAAAACAAGGTTGCCGTTATCAAGCCGGCAATTAAATGTGCTTCTACGTTACATACAGGTTTTGGCAGCGCATTTCTCTAATTCCTTTTCCTTCCTACCTTCAATGCCTATCGCCTCCTCCACTTCCATCGCCACCATTCCCACCGCTGGTTGATCCATACCTCCCACTCCGCTGTATTAAAGTTGCCAAAGGGCCTAAATGATAAAATTAGCAGAACTTTAAGTTAGCCTATGCTAACATCCCTTCTTCTTTCTGTCCCTTCTACTCCACTCTATTTCTTCAATTTAAACGTCGCTTCACTACTGGTATTCAAATGTAAATCACATATAAAGGGGTAACTATAGGCAGTCACCTGGGGTCTATCAGCAAAAAGATACTTGCATTTCCTCCAGTAGGCCGATTTTTCAAACTTTACTTTAATGCATGATTAGATTGTTAAAATTGATTAAAGAACATTGAACGCAGTGCCGAATCCGAGCATAAGCGCAGTCCTAGAATTGCAAGTACACACCAAATACCCTATCAATCAAGATCATTGGAATTAAAAAATTGCAAATGAAGATGGAGCAGTATCTTACGTCTTCAAACCCAACTACCCAAATAAGCACCACTTTATAATTTCACGGCTCCTCTGCAACTTCAGCTTTCAATTTACTTCACTTGATTTCTTAGCACCCTATTCTTCACGCTTCCACTGATCTATTCAAATAACTACACGCCTCATTTCTAGCTCTGTTATCAAACTAAATCCAGATCTCAGTTTCGTTTACGTTTCACTGACCCAGATCTCGTATCTGCCCACCTCTACTCCTCAAATTAGCTACATTCTCGCACCCTTTTTGATTCGATAGCTTTTTATTTCTTCGCCACACTACTTCAGGAACGGGGCTAACCCTCTCACAGACAACCGTTGAAAATGTTCATAATAACACATACTTCGATGCAAAGTCAATGAGAAAACTCACTGGAGCAAAGACGCCATCTGTGGATTCTTACAAACACAGTACACTCATCTCCCGAAATCGGCAGAGGACAGAGGGTAGGCATAGCAATCTATTGTCTAATGGCTAAAAATTCTTGTGCTCCTTCCCTCATCCTGCGCTGCTAAGCGAATGTCTATGTGTATCAACAATAAGGTTAGTTGGGCATGTTCTATCGATTGCAACCGCAGTCACTTATTTATATTATTACTTCGCCACGATATTCTTTACGAGCAGACTTTTCAGAGATCCCATGCAGGCAGCTCCAGTAGCTTCTTAGAGGTGTCTGGCTCCTGAAAAACCTGAGGCCTCTATGATGCTGCTGTCCGGAGATTCTAAATGATTTGCAGGCTGCTTGTGGCCTCAACTCCTCATGTAATATGTATCAGCGTTGAGAAAAGTGCAATAAAATTTGTCCTGTGCACTGATTCGCATTATTGTTGACAAACCGAAAAGATAATTTGTGACCTTTTGTACGACGATGACAATTTCAAAGTGACTTATAACCTGGACATCCAGCAACAGCTCCTCACATACTCGCAATTCAATATGCGGTAATGTAGGCACCCAAATGAACGACCATCGAGGCCCATCATCATTACTGGCCTGCAACAGACTTCCATTACGTTAGTGACTTTTTTCAATGCCTTCCCGCCTCTGTGAGACCTAGATTGTTGCCAACGCAACATACAGCTAATCATACGGTCCTGCGTACACCCAGACATTACCCTATCTTGCAACAAATATCGTGTGTATGGGCTGGTCCTCAGTAGGTGCTACATTCATGTGTAGTAGTTGGGTGACGCAGCTATTGGTCAGTCATTACCTAATTATTTACCTGTTTGCACATTCTTAATGCCGCAAGTACACATCAACCCTTTCAGTTGCACTCTATCTCCATGCATTTCTTTATCATAACCTAAGAGATTCTATGCTTATGAATTGGCTACTGTACTTGGTTTAGTATTTGTCCCTTCATGTCTGGTCTTCGCGCCCTTTACTTGTTAACCACTTGATGAAATTTCTTTTGCGCATGTGACCCCATTGCTAAACAGCAAAGTACGCATATATCAAGGTAAAAATAATGGGTGAGCAGAGGAAACAGATCCTCATGCACTGTACCGTGTTGGAGACAATGGAGATTTATTGAGGTAGCATGAGATGTCACACTTGCAAATGACAGCTATCACCGCCTGTCAATAACTCGACTAGCGCTTCATTTGACGTCAAACTTTGACTGGTAGATAGGCAACAATGAGCACATTTTAGCACTGTTCAAATGCATGAAACTTCCGGATGCTAATGCGATTTCGTACGTTATCACAGCCTTGAATTAAATTTACACAGTCTGATCTCAAAGCGCTCTCATATTCAAAATAAATATGTATATTTATGGGAGCTGAGCTTTAATTGCGCCCGCCTACCAACTAAATGTATTTTTCTCACAAATAATAATGGAATGCCATACTGTTTGGTTATCACCCAAAAGTAGACAATGCGGCAGCCTAACTAGGGTTCGTTAATTTTATCTTATAACCTCAGAACGTGACTGAACATTACCTACTGACCGATTGAGGGCTTGCAAGACGACGAGTCAGATGGCAACGCAACATTATCCTGACAACCAAGCCCCCGTCTGCATGCTCACATCGGAGTGTCACTCATTGTGTGTCCAGCGGTGAGTTTTAATCGAGTAAGAGAACAGAGTAACGCATACAAATGCATGGTCAGATAAGCGTGAGCATCATTCCTGCAGAATTGAAGAGACAAATTGGTGCGTAATCAATTTATGGCAGACATTTGTAGAGCATGTGTGATGCCAAATCTGGCGCTGCGGACTAGCAAGGTGGGAGTAGATTAGAATGTTAAGCAGGCAGCGCGAGATTCCATACGCAATGCTGACACAAAGGGAGAAAGTGTATGAGGAGCATATGAGCTTGACTGCGTGTTTTGATTTAAAATGTATTTACTAGACGTAGAGATGAGGCAATACATGGATTAATTCCATCACACAAAATGCCTTCTGCTCCAGATCTGGCAATGCCTCCACTACCCTTATCAATGCCGCCGCATTAACTTCCTTCTAAACAGGTCAATCGTTATTCTCTGTTTTTAATTCCAATGCATTATGATAGAACTGAAGGCCGCAGGGGTGCAGTCCAACGACTTTGTACATGCGCGTTGCTTAGGTGCGCACTGCAGGCAATAAGCTGATTGGCCTACTCATAGGCGCGCGCCGCTACAGTACTTGCATCTGGTTGGTTTTTTCGCAGCATACATTTCGCTTCCGTATTCTGTCCTACCGCAGTAGGGACGATGCAATCACCGCATTTCGACGTGACAAGTTTCATTTCTCGAGGCACCTACTCCATGGTATATGAAGCACTTCCCAAGCAGGGAAGTGACAATACTACGACATACGCACTTAAAGGCATGTTTCTGCAAAATTCTTCAGCTGTTCGGTGTGCTCTTCGCGAGCACTACACTCTCGTTCGACTATCACTGCACCAACGCCAGTCGGCTTTCCTCGCAACACTTATCTGTAGTCTGCGAATACATGGATCACCCACCTTCGTCCTGCGCAAGGGTGGTAATGTTGATCTCCTATCTCTCGCCCGCTATCTCCACGAGGTGCATGAGGATGAGGCACTATTTTACTCCTCCGAAATTATGTGTGGCCTGCAATGTCTTCATGCTATGTGCATTGTGCACGTGAATCTTAAAGCCGAGAACGTTCTCCTCTCGTATTCGGGCCATGTTCTTATCACTAACGTCGATCTGTCTTATGATATGTCAGAGGGGAGAAGACTTGCAGAAGCTTACGACTTTTGCACAACCCTTCAGTATATGGCGCCCGAAATAACCAAGCGGGTGGAAATTACAACAAAGGCGGATGCGTGGTGTCTGGGTCTCCTGGTGGCCCGCATTGTGTCTGGACCAGTGCGGCCAGCTGCCAACAAAGGGAGCGATGCAGTGCGGTGAGCGGGGTAAGCAACGTTGAAAAGCTTTTAAAGCCACTGCAGGATTTTTTCCAATCCTGTCTCATACACAACTATGAAGAGCATTTAGACATCGTGGGAGTCAAGGATCTGCATTTCTTTAGTGGTGTCGACTGGGAAGAGGTAGCCTCAAGTAAGTTGCGGCCGCCTTAGCTTCCCTCCCTACTAACACCTCGAGCTACTTCAAATTATTTCGTGGGTGATTAGTGTGATTCCTTGCTTCTTGAGGCTGTATACGGCAAGGAAATGCCGCTGGTGGATCGCAGTCTCTACTGCACGCATAACAAAGGTGACGTCCGTCAGCTGGTGACGGTGCCATCTGATACCAAGTAGCTAGCAAGGGCCGGTTTCACGCCTGACAAGATCGAGGAGCTCATGGCGCACTTCGATTTCACAAGCCCCTGCTTCAAACTCCTGATCGGGTCAACCACGTAGTTGAGTTGCCCCTCTACCGTAAGGAGAGTGAGTAGAGCTTTCATATATCTTTTCTACTGAATCGCTGGAAGGCATCTTATCACGGACGGTTTCCTATTTTGAACTTGGTGTCCCGCCTCAGTGCTATGGGTTTCAGTTGTTTGGGATGGATCCACTATTTGCAGCCTAGTTGTGCACAATTTATTTTGTACAAATGTGCTTTCTTCACTACTATACTTTGTAATCTCCACCACGTGTTTAATGCGACTTCCAGTTTACTGAATGGTCCAAAGAGCCATGTCACCGATGCTTAGCGACAACGAATGCGTACGATTGATGTAATGGCTTCAACTAGGTGTCAATTTGAAGAAACCAAATGTAACTGCATAATGTATGCATGATAAGATGTATTCTATGAATGTCACTGTAGCACTATGATCCTTCCTTGAAGATGGAAAAAGACATGCTACTTGGGCAGAATAAATAAGTATGGTACGTGGATTGTGTTGGAGCTACTAGGATGGCCTAGACGCCACCCCACTCGACGAAGGTACAGGTCCTAAATGTATGGATGGATGGATGGATGGATGGATAGCTAGGTGGCTGGAAAAGAGCCCTATGTTTGGGTAGACGAATTTGGGAAGGAAGGTTGTAATAGGTAAAGGGTGGGTGAATGGATAAGGTCAGGGGTATATTGGGTATGTTAAGGCTATTAAGTTCATTTGAAAAACGTCGGAAACAGCATGCCTTGTTTGAAGCACAACAAATAAAATAGGGGGGAAATAAGGGAGCAGCATTTCTCGGAACGCGCTGGTGAAACACTTGAGTATGAGGAATGAAGGGAAGAAAAACATTTGGTTAGTGTAGCTCGAAATGAAGTTTGGACTGTCAGCTCACCGAACATCCGCAGGTAAACCCCGCGCGCAATGGTCTAGTTACTAGATTGAAGTGGTCGGTTCGAATCAGCAGCAATTCGCTCAACGATATCGCACATAAGGAGTACATGTACATCTTCGCCTTCCAGGAGTTGCCTGTGCACCTCGTGCAACACCCCTTCAATGCAAGTGGCTTAGCCAAAATTTGCCTTTCTCTTCTTCTTCTTGGATATCGTTCCACTTTCGCCCTCGACGTCTTCTTGGTGGACTTGCTTGTCACTTCCCAAAGGCGCATGAGTACCTTCCCTCATCAGTGAAGTGCAACACGAATCTCTACAATTTCAAATTAGCGGTACCCACTTACTCGCGATCATGCTTTCGCATTTCTGCCAATTTTCACATCGTCAGTGGCGCAGACCTCAGTCATTTACAACTACCGCAAATAGATCTGCCATCTTCTCACCAACTCGATTGTGGAGAGGAAGTAGTGTGCCAACAGGCTGCTTAAATTCAACACCAGATCAAAGATGCTACTGTTGCATAGGCCAGTGAACATTCTGCCCTAGTCGACCTTAGTATTCCTTTCATTTACAGCCATTATTTACAGTACTGTGCGTCGTGCTGACGCCAATTATAATGGAAAGATGATAGAACATTTGGCTCTCAGTGCATTCGTGACACACTTTTTGTCACTGGACACCATGGCTATGAAAGTGGTTTAACCAGGTCGGAATAAGAGTCTCGCTTGGACTTTTGAGCAACTTACGGCGCTCATTAAGGTGAATGACATCTAAGTTGCAAGTCTTTGCAAAGAAATGGGCCCTTACCGGCTTCAGTGAATCAGCTATCCTTCAAGACATGATTTTGATTGCCTCCAGACCATCCGACAATGCTGGCATCTTTAGACTAAAGCAGTGCAGATTGAGCTTATGTAAACACGTCGCTTCGACCATCAAATGAATTCGATCGGGTTTATCGAAGCTAGTAGGTTAGAAATATTGCCTCCAACACATTAGCCGCCTTGTACTGCACCCCTAACATGTACTTCATTGTCATTTCCTGGCCTCAATAAAATGACAGGTCACAGAGTAAGAAGTGTACTCAGCGTTAGGACTTGAAGCTGTGGTGATTGAGACGATGACAAAGATGAGTTTCCAGCTTTAATCTCACCTAATGCAAAGATTGGATCTTTCGCCAGTCCCACCGCCCTGTGATCTGAACTGAGGTGGTCAAGAAAATGCCTCAGTACCGACTACAAGTGACAGGGAGCGGTTTAAGCTACCTAGTGTTACCATATTTATGTAGGACGGAAATATCTCTGAAATTAGTAATGCTCAGGAGTAATATTTTGTCAAATACTACAGAAGGCGCACTAAAATTCACATTGCCTCGATAACACGTTCTGTTCATAATGCAACAGAATTTATTTTTGTGCTTTTATATTGTTGGCATAATGTTCACTCAACTCTTGATGTGCATTTGCACAGTTTACTTTTTATTAGCCATATTTGATTTGCCATAGCATCCCGTCAGCGTAGCACATTGATCTTCTCAAGGTCGTTGCGTTCCCACCCTTAGGTTCAAAAGTTCGACATCCTAAAACAATAAAAAGACAAGAAAAACGCATTTTAAATGATTTGAATAAAGAGTTTGCATTAAATATTTGAAAGAATCACGCTGTTTAGCATCTGTTTGCATTCTTTTAGCTCATACAACAATAAAACGCTGCACATTTATGCTAGGAATAATTTGCCCAGAACGACTAGCATTATATTACAAAAGCAAATTTTTGTTCAAAATTTTCTGCTTACCTTAGAATTCTGCAAATGGCTTTTAATTTTATAGCTAGTACTTAAATCACTTTTGTTTTCGCAAGCACTAGATACAAGTCCAGCCTCATGAATTGGCGTTGCAAGTTATTTCTGATTTGATAGTCCCAGCATTTACATGTATCAAATGTACATCAAGCAAGTTTACTGTGTTCAAAGCTCTAAACCAAAAACTAGATGCAGGTTTCACTCCTCTACAAAAAGGCAGTTTAAGGGCCAGTAGATTTAAGTAGCACAGAGGACTCCAGGTACATTGACGGATGCCATTAAGAGCGTCCAATGAACCGACCTCCTACCATACCTCCCACCCCATCTGGCCACTTTCTTCAACATCTCATTCAACCCCATTCAAATGAATGTGGTAGCACTAGCCATCATATCAATTTAATGGCACCGCCTGTTGGCATGGAAACACGACGACATTTTCGATCGCAAATCGAACTAAAAGATGTTATGGGTTTACTCTAGCTGTATTTAACCATTTCGGCCCTCGGCTTCTTGGTTTATATGCCCCTACACAATGCGGCCGGAAACATCTTGATTTCTTTGCCTAAACACAACGATCTTCCTCAAAATAGTGAAAAATTCTTAATTGCAAGGAAGGCTACTTGCTAGCACTTTATAGCAATGGTGACTCCCAGTACTTCCTCAGACTGGCAGCATAGGGCAAAAAACTGACATGGATGATGGAATGGATTTATGAATCGATTCTACACAACCGTTGGATTCCAAGTGGTGGTCGGCTAGGCCGCTTAGTCATTGTTCAGATAGATCCCAGCTGTAAGGCATGATGAATTTGCTCCTCTTTGCCACAAATTATTTCATTTGCGCATCCCACCGCCTTTTCGAAATATTGCTAGCTCAACTCTGGTTCCTTTGATAAAGTTATCACGCTGTCATTTTAGTATCGTTATAGCATGTTTGAAGGCCGCCTGGTTGACCGTGCAGGTTGGAGAGGAGGCTCTCTTCCCATGTTGTTTTTTTCTTCACCTCTTAACTGACCGCCTTCATGCTCTACTGTCAAAGTTAAAATACCTTATATTTCTTGCGTAATAGTGGCAAGGATCTGTGCAGCTCTAGTCATGCGTAAGCACACTTTAAATCAACGAGTAAGGACTAAAACTCTCTGACGTTGAGATTTCGGTGTAGTCACCTTAACCCTTTCTACGGTCACTCATGCAAAGCGCGATCTCCTGATTATCCCAATGTATTACAATCACCTGTAACTGGTAAAATACCAATCAAGTCTGTAGCAGTATTATTCGAATAGTTGACGTTTCCAAGCCAAAATAATCCGCGCCTTTCACTTGCAGTCTATTCCTTTGTCAGTGCAAAATCAGCTCTTACGTGCAATGACACACATTGACAATGGCCTTTCTACCTGATTGGCGTAAGATAGTTCCTAAAGAAATCACAGGCACTGAAGCCCTTCCTTTCGGAGAGCGATTTCAACTCGAAATAGGCATCGCTTCACTAAAAAGGTGTCGCTTAAAAAAACGATAAGAACAAAGGGGAGGGATTTGGGTGATGGTGGGTGATGAAAGTTCTGCAGCGACTGTAGGAATAAGTCACCATGTCCGAAGGCTGATTCGGTAAGATGAAGATGACAATGACGCAGTGAAATTCTACACCCCTCCAGTTGCATCTACGGGAAAAAGGAAGACGCGTCTCACCCCTCCGTCGATGCCCAGGGAGGCCTTTTAGCCAGACTAGGTCTTGACATAGGCACACTGACAGTGAGTTATGGGCAAGTGGGATCTGGGCGTCGGCATGGAGATGAAAGCAGGTTCTGGTGGAGCAAGGCAAAGCAGTATGACCTCTCAAACATCCATATGGAAATGAGGTGCTCCGTTACCTGAGTAGTGGGGAAGGTTTCAGATGACCAACCGTATATTTGTCATTTGCGACCCTATACTTCGGCAGTATACGGAAGCCATTTCAGCCACACCGAGGCATGCCTATGGGCACACACTGCCACCCTTACGTTGCTCAAATCTAGCTAAACCGAAGAGCCTGGTAAAGGTTTATAAAAAGCAAAATTCGACTATCCTGGCTGATTTCCTTACAACATTGCTTTCGGTCTCTTATTAGATGTTTAAAAACGTTGTGCCTCGGTGGTGATTTGTACTGTGAATAGCTGGCATAGGTAGCAAATACTTACTCAGTGTTGACGAAGAGGAAAAATTTTGCCATATTTTCAGTGATCAGTGTCATGTACATACAATGTAAACGGAGAGGAGTGAAAAATTTTGCTATGCCTTCATCGACTCGTGTTTGTTTGTTAGATCGTGCTATGCTGCGCAACGCAGATTTCGAAATTAAAAATTTCGCTTCATCTCAATCAACTCGATTTTGCATGCACAATATTGATGTAGCGCAGAAACAATGCTCCATTTTCGACGATTTGTGACTTATGCTTACAATTTGAATGGAAATAGATAAGATGTTCTGCTTTATCTTTCTAAATTCGTTTTTGCGTGCAAATGTGTGACGGAGAGAAGAAATTTTGCAATAATTTTATTGATTAGTGTCATGTGTGACAATGTGAGCAAAGTGAGAAGAGAAGCTTGGTATGTTTTCTTCGATTTTTTGCGTGCGCAATTTAGACGGGTAATAAAGAAAATTTCGTTATCTCTTCACCGATTCGTGTCATGTGTCTTCATCGAATAATGTCATGTGTGTACAAGGCAGATGTGGAAGCGATGAATTTGGCCTTATCTATTCAACTCGTTTCTGTGTGCACAATGGGCGTGGAGAAAGAGTAGCAATTTTGCAACTTATCGCACCATGTCATGCGTGCCCAATATAAATGTAGATTTGAGAAATTTCGCTCCAACTTTCTCAATTCTTGCTAGGTGCGTGCTATGTGGACTAAGTGAGAGAAGAAATTTCGCTGTCTCATTGATTCTTGTCAGATGTGTGCAATGGAGAAGAGGAGAGAGTGGAGATATTGTGCTATGTCTTCGTTTCCTGTCATATGCTTACAAAGTGGATAGAGATAGAAGAAATTTCGCCTTGCCGTTATCAGCTATGCTCTCGTACGTGTGGTGATGGAGTAGCGCAGAGGGAGATTTTATCATTGCCTCATCGTTTTGCATAGTGTAAGCAATGTGTATGAAGTGAAGAAAAACGTTTTGCTTTATCGCTATTTATTTTACCAAATGAGTGTAGCATAGATGGAGGAAGAGTAAGCACCAGGCTTCATCTTCATTGACTTTGCACAGGTGAGTGCAGTGATAGCGTAAAAAGAGCATTTTGCCCAAATTCTTATGGTATCGTTAGAGTGAGCGCAGATATAGTAAATTATGAAGAAAAGCTTTGCTTTGCTTTGCTTTGCCCACTTTCACTCGAGTGCAGTGAGTGTGGATGAGAAGGAGGAGTTTTGCCCAACCTTTATAGATTTAGCTTACGTGAGTGTACTGAGTGCATGTAAGTAAGATGAATTTTGTTTTATCCTTATTTATGTCACACACGTGGGTGCAAAGTGTTTGTATGAGTAGTAGAAATTCAGCTTTAAGTTCATCAGTTTTGTTTGCGATAGTAAAATGAGGGTCTTTGCAATAGAGTAATTTACTTTATCCTTATCTATTTTTACCGCCCAAGTGCAGTGATTGTGGGTTGAAGGGAGAAGGTTTGATGCAAATCCATAGATTCCGCTTCCGTCACAGTAGTTCTATTGGATGAATAAGGAAAATTTAGCTTTACCCCCATCGATTCCGCTCAGGTGAATGCAGTAGTAGTGAGGTGGAAGGAGGAATTGCGCTTTAGCTCCATCTAGTTCGCTGCCGTGGCTGCAGTCTGGTTGGATGAAAAGGAGGAATTATGCTGTCTTTGTCAACTTTTGTGACAAGTTCATTATGGTTGGAAAAGAGAATTGTTTGCTTTGTCTTCATCCAGTTCGAGCACACAATTACAGCGAGGATGGAATGAGAGGAAAAGCAATTACTTATCTTTACCGATTTTAGCTAGGTGTGTATGGTGTAGATGTTGGGAGTGGATATAATTTACTCCGTCCTTGTGGATTTGCATCATGTGCTTGCACAACGGGTGGAATGAGAGTAGGCATTTCGTATTCCATGCACTGATATGGCTCTCGTCATCGTGATGAGCATGGAGGTAAGGGAGTAATTGTGCTCTCTGTGCACCGAATTTTCTTCATGGAAGTGCAGTGCAGTGTATGCAGTGTGGTTGCATACATTTATTTATCCATATATTTTATATCTGCAAACTTGTAAAGCGTGCAAACATTAATATCGAATTCTCAATTCTTCTCGTTATATGTTCCGTTGTTTAACTCATCTGGTCCACGCTACTGGATTGCATCAGCATGTTAAAAACCATCGCTTGAAATTTTCAATGGTGAAGAGAAAGCACATTGTGGTGCAACCTAATTTTAAAACGAATCCTTTTATGCCACTTACTTTGCGACGCCTTTAAGCACTTCTCGCCTCAGTTCGGTCTTACACCGTGCCACTTGACATCTAGCTACTATAAGGGAATTGATTTAAACTACCGGTTGCCCGATTTCCATTCATTTGGTAAACACTTCACAGAAACGCGAATGGCATCCTAAGCACTACAAACAAATGTGATTCCTATGTAGCTAAAACTTGCCTCAATCGATTTCTCTGGACAAAGCACAAATCATACGAGACAAAAATGCACTGGCCGCTCTACACAGACTGCAATCTATTCCTCACTGCATATCAGCATATTCTGCTACAAATGCCACAATTTGTAGAATACGTTTGCATCGACCATGTTGAAAGCCCAAGTATAGTATTTGACGCTTTGGACAACAAAGAGGGTAAATGTAAATCACAAGGAAGGAGTGCAGCACAGTGCACATTATGCACGCATTAGTTATGAAATAAAAGTAGTTGTTTGGAGACGGAATTTCAACTCCCAGCTTGGTCCTCCAGGCATGCAAGTCAACTGTCACCTCCATCTCGGCTTGGGTGTAAGTTCCAGCAAAAGGTCTTAAGAGCGATTTGTGAAAGTGGTGGGTGACGGTGACGTGTTGAACCGCATTAGAATGATTGGTAATTTCGCCCATACTCATGACCAGCTTTTGACTGCTCAATGCCAACACACACTTTAAATCAACTTATTGGCATATTAGCTGCCGTAATTTTGCTTCAGAATCCTTTCAAACGGGACTCGTACAGGAATAAAGCACCTGTTTGAGCGCATTTATTGGCACAAGCAGAGAAAAACGGTTTTCGGCAAAGGTGAGAAGCTTGGCTGATTTCTTAAAGAATTAAGAGGTAAAAAGTTGCCCGTAATTTAGTAAAGTATCAGCTGCCAATAAATGCCCATGCAAATCACCATTTCGTTAGGTCGTCCGCTCGCATTCATTCATTGCAGCTGTCACGTTATTATGAAAATTGAGTCGCACTGTGGATGCTTGCGTCCATAAAATAAGCAAAGTATCTTCCTCTATGGTCAAGCTTTCCCTACTTCTCGCCCAGTTGCCCAAGAGAGTCTCCCAATTATATTTGGTATTCATTTAGCCCAGATAATACAATGAAACATCAAGTGAATTAATAATAATGACATGGATCATATCTTGAACAGTCTCTTATTCGCGAGACACTAACTGATTCATGTCACACGTAGTGACACCTGACCAATGGCAATGCAGCGTGAGATGCTGTTGACCAAATCAAGAATGAGCCAGCTCTCCTCTCTTTTGTGCATATGCAGACACACCAAAAAATAGCAAGTTGGATTTTTGCATCCAATCAGTTCTTTCCTCGAGAATTCAGTGTCAGATACAGGCCTTGATGGGTGAGTGGGCTGCACCAGGTCATCCTGCCCAATGGGATGCCATAACTAAAATTTCATCTCCATTGGCCACCCTAATAGCAAATCAGAGGAGCCGGACAGAAACGAATTCCATCATTCTCGACTACAGTGCAGAAACTGCTATTTGCGCATCTCCTCTCATGACGACTGATTATTGGATTATGTGGCTCCTTTTGAGTTGGCCTCTTACCTTCTGCGTCGCAGGTATGTGTTCCACCTGTTATCCTAGTCCCATTCAACTGGCCAAATCTAGGAGCAAATTTATCAGCAGTGTAGGTCATTTAGGCCTCTTTCGTTGGCGCGGCCACACAACGCATCAGCTGACGGGAGATGTGAAATAGATGCGGAGCGTGATTGCTACCCGCATTGCTATCTCTTGTCACGGCTGCCAGTCTTCTTGTCTTCCCAACGTTTCTGCGGTCCACCCAGAACCCTAAGTGCCTCTACTATGGGGGAATCTGGGTGCTTAGGCACCCAATTCTGCATCCATTTTATTGCAGGCGAATATGTGCTGCACGGTGTCAACAGCAGTGGATTGGTGAGTTGCTGCAACCTTCCACTGCAAAATTGTGCCCCTTCTTTATTCGACAGTGTGTAGCATGTGCACAGAGATGTAATTTAGCGACCAATGAAGGGATGCTTCCCAATGAACAAGAGGACTGCAAGTTTAAACGGAATAAATGGAACACATATTTATTGAGGAAAGTTACTACAGGAGTCGACGAAATTGTGCACAAGCCTGTGTCAACATCAACGACAACCCGAGCACAACTAAAACACGAAACGAAGTTTACTATGTCATATCACGCGAAGCAGTGTTAAAAGCAACTGCACTACTACTCTGCTTTTGCCATTTGTGCCAGTGCAAGAAAGTACCAAGGTTTCAAGGTAGTAAATAGATTTAGTTGCGTTGCAGTTTGGGGTTTATTAGTTTAGCTATTTGAAGGAAGATCAAGTGATGTCGGTCATTGCCAACGCTGTTTACTGTGCTACAACTGACAAAGCAGATGACAGAAGGTTCTCAGTTTTAAAAAATAAGGGGAAATAATGTCGTTAACGTAGACATTGGCAAGTGCAAATGATGTGAGAATGCCCAAACTGAATCCAACATGTCAATTTACCAAACGACGTTTCTGTCCAATCACACAAGAGCAGTTAGCAGGCAGGAAATCAAATCCAACTTAAGGACAACAACTGACAATTATTCTGCAACAAGTACCATGTGTGAGCAAAATCAAGCAAGTTTGTTGTTCGTCTAAAAGTTTAGAAGCGTAGCGGAATTAAGACAAAGCCCTTATGAACAGAGGGTCCAATTCGGGTATTTGCTGTTCAAACTTACATCAGAGTTGGTTTCGATGATTAGACATGACTGCTTTTCGCTAGCAGCTAACACGCAAGTAGAAGCTTAGCCATATGGGCTTGTTTAGCTGGGGTGACACGAGTGTTCAGATGGCGCTTACAAAGTTCGGTGCAACGTGCGCTTACCCAAAGAAGGTGTTGAGGTTGGTTATGGGACTGTGGTAGCTGCCGTAGTTGTCTCCCCTAGAGCAAGTGTTAAATAAATTGCATTTGTTGCCATTAGAGTTGATGAACGAACGTTGTGAGGTAACCATTTGGTTGCTTAAGCTATTGGATGGAAAATGTGTTTGTGGCCAGTTATTAAAAGCCTACGAAGCATTGATTTGCAAGCGATATGTAATAAGAACAGTGCAAACTCAGGACTCAGAAACGTTTAAGTTCCAAGACAAGCTGAAGCAAACCGATACAACTGCAAAGCTTTGACATGCTCTCTCCTTCCTTCTTTTGAAAATTACTTGCGCACTGCATTTATTGACGAACTGACTTACTTTGCACTCCTCCGTACTCTGAAAGGCAGGACGCAACAATGAAGATGCTGAATCGTTAGCCAAGTAGTGGTAGTGCCCAAAGACAAGCATAAGTGGTAAGTATTGCAGTAAATTCAAGTGTTTTAGCTTAATTAGAGTGAGATCACTTGAGGGAAGTTACATTCTGTATGGAACTTACTATTGCATTCCTCCACTTCAGGTGATGTTCCACTTTGTGTGTAATCGACGGTTACGGTCAAATAGGATCTTTTTGCGACAAATAAGAAGGTGTCACGTTGTGCACCAGGCCGTGGTCTAAATCTGCCATAGAATGCCCGCAAATCCAAGGCCTTGTGTTTCAGCATGGGAACTAATGAAATAAAGAATCAACATTCGTGTTAGCAAATGTGCGTCGAGTGGTGGCAAACAGAAGCGATGCTTTAAAGAAGCCTCTAAATAATGTGTGGTGACCTATTGGGGAAAAAGTCTCCTTCACTCCGTCCCCTTCTCGTCTACCTGAGAACTTGGCCTTCTTGGACTTACCACAGGCGGAGTTGTTGCGGATTAGTAGCTTATCCCCTCTCCACATGCAAGCCATCGATACATTCTCGTAAAGTATGGCCTATTTTAGAGTACATGCGTTGTTTAGTGGATCAGTGCCGCATTAAATATGTAAAGTGCGCAAGGAACCAAAAAGCCTACCAATTCATTGCCTTCTGCACCTTTGACACCAAATGCCAGTATAAAAGACTTCTGTCCTTTGACAAACCGCGAAAACGGGAACGAGGTCAACATATCCACATGACCTTACAATTAGACAGGAAGAATATAGGTAGTCTTTTCCGCATGACTTAAGACAAATACAATGACTGTGCTGCTTTAAATGCAGCACATAAACTGATACCTGGTTCGGGCGTCGGAAACCTGCAATAGGGCACGAAGTACGTGGTTGACATCAAAAACGAATAGTAGTTTCTGTCAAGGATTTCTATCTTTTCTTGTTTAGTCACGTCCTCTATGGTAAGGCTAGCTTTCTCTAAAAGGAAAGCAATGCCAGGGCGATTAGATATACAAAATAGCATTAATTTGGATTGGGAGCTGACACACGCTGTGGCAAATGTAAATTTTTACATTGACCAGAGAATATACAAGACTACGTAAACTAGCTGTTCACCAAGACGCATGTCGCAGTCATTATAAGGTGCGAAGCATTAGGTTTTACTAAAGTATGGTGCGAATTTGTTTATAGTATTACTGTTTTATGAATAGCTGAGTAACTGAATTTAAATGAATAAAATAGTGATCAACCGTAGGGTGGTAAGGTGAAGCGAGCATACCTTTGCTCCATTCACAAGGGCTACCCCAATATTTGCCATTGAGGATGCACCTGTGATCTTTGATTTCCATCATGTCCGCAGAGTTAGGGGTAAAAACAACCACAATCTAAATTCAATGAAAGCGATGCTGAAGCGTTATCGCCAATCAGCTCGACTAAAAAGAGCTTACGAGCTATTTTTATTCTGACCTTCGTACGTTAGAAATGCACTTTATTTTGTATATGTCAAAATTGTGTACACATAAAAGTACGATAGCGCCCTTACATAGCCTTCCTTGTACTCGTAGTCCAGTGGGTATGCAACTCCGCACGGCTTGCCAATGACACGGGATCCCAACAACTTGGGGCTCGTTTCGCCTTCAAAGAGAAAGTCATTACGAGACTCCCATCATCCTGGTATTACTACCTTTTTAACAAGAACAGGGGAAGGAGCGAACAGGAAAAGGAACCAGAAATGAGGAAATGAAGCAGAGGCATACCTGAGCAATGTGCCACCCAAAGTAGCGCTACAATCGCTTCGAGCATAATTGGCGTCCATTTTCCAAGTGATGTCGCCGTAGATTTATATGCGTCCCACATTGACCTCGTAAGGCTGATTGGATCACCAATTGCAACACAAGCGCCACAGCTATGAAGTAGTCGTATTTGGAAAAAGGCTGATTTGTGAGCACGAAGGCTATAGACGCCTTGTTCGTGCGTCCTATCTAATCAATGGTTAAAGCTATAGCTAAATATTTGCTACGTACTGGAGTAGACGAACTTCACATCATCTTACACATGTAGGCCATATTAGGATGTAAAACAGTCTAGGTATTAAAGGACCATTGATTTAAAATGTGACAATAAGGAGGAGGCAGCAATAAATTGGACTGATAATTGAGGTGGAGCATTTTAATAAAATAAATAAGCATATAGTTGAGCACTTTTCGATAAAGTTGCCTCTTCTACCGCAAGATCTGGTTTCAAACAGCTCTGCAGTTGCTCTATTGATCACTCAACCTTGGGAATCTTACTTACTTGAGTAAATATGTTAAAGAAGGTAGAATGCGTGACAATGTCAGCTGATGAGATGGCACAGACAACGCAAGTTGAGCTAGTGAACTGACTGGTTCGATTCGGCTGCACACATAAGCGTTTACCTTATCACTGAACAGGCGAAGTGATTAAATGCTACTATTTAAGCCAATCATAAACAGTCAATCCATTCATATCCATTTAATACCAGCATTCCGCAGAGGATTTCAAAAAGATTCCGTGAACTGGACCCCTCCGGCTTCCCACTTCTAGAGTATACAAAAGTTGCAATAGCAAGGTTGCGCTTATTCAAATTTCCAAGCATATTTTGGTGTGGCTTTTGGCACCGTCAACGGGTGGAGCAGCGTGACGCTTCAGTCCAATTCTTTTGTGCAATAAACACGTGAAATGTTCCCTTCTCTCTAACAATTTTAGGTTGCCGTGTTTGGAGTGCAGGTGGGTGTGGGGTTTGTGTGTCTCCACACACCAACGTCTAAGAAACATATTGCGAGAGTAGGGTTGGCAGACCACGACTCCTCCCTCCCCAATATTAATATAATTCCTAGACTGCGATAACTGACCCAGTCTCGGTTTCGCAAGACTGTTTCACTTTCAACGCATCCGAGTATGCCAGAGAGAACATCGTTTGTTGATCTTTCTGGTAGAGAGGAGGCATATAGCAGTGTAGGCTGATATTTAAAAGGAATGATTTCATGTTAAAGCCCTCCGAGATTTGTGAGTACATCCTCACAAAGCTTGGCCGAGCTACGTTACACCAAGCTGGTCCATAAAATGCGAGACAGACTCTCCGATGATGGAATCATCTCCTCAACGCAAGTGAATGGAGCCAGTTCGTTGCTTCCATTTGATATATCACGAATCAGTTTCATTCTCTCCCACCTATAAATGTTGGAAGTAGTCATGCATCACATTTGCTAGCAATTTGCAAGCGACATCAAGCACGTGTGGGATGTGGAAATCGCTTGCTCTCTCCCTCTTCTCGAGAGCGCGCTTCCCCACATTTGTAGGAGTATTTGGCTGTGGCTGTAGGGCACACCAATGTGGGAGGCAATGTGACACTTACACCAGTTCATATGTTGCACCAACACCAGCCATCAGTTTTTAGTGGGGTGACAGTGTGGGTGGATTTGTGTGCTTTCATACAGTAAACCTAATAGAAACGCGTGAACACGTGGAAACTGTGTGAATATC
>CM010312.1:21221414-21276626 GCA_001923025.3 Taenia multiceps | reverse complement strand
AAGCTACAACATCTCGTCGGAGAGTGAAAACCGTAGTCTCAATCAACTGAATAGGCTAATCATATGTCCACCCCATTTCGCCTCACTACTTGGAAAATCCAGCAAAGTCAGGCAGGAAGTTGTTGTTGTTTTTTGTTGAGCAAAACACAGGGACTTCCGGTGGTGGGAAAAAAGGGAGAGGAAGCAGAAATTCTAGTTAACGCATTGGTAGTGGTAAACAAGTCTCCCAAAAAGTTTTTGCAATTCTCTTGCAAAAAGGAGGCACGAGAGACCTTCTTGAAGCACAATGGCGCACTCAAGCCCAGTCTCCTTCAATCCTGCTCCACTCGTAATTTACAACAACCCGTTACATGTCAAGAAATACAACAATCAGCACTCCTTGCATGCAAGTTCCTGCAATGTGAGCTGTTAACCCAATGTGACATCCTTTCACTTGATTGGCTACTGCTGATAGTGTTCTAAAAGAGGTTATCTTCCCAACCTTTGGATGGTATCGTCGCGATGAGTGTGTGGAGTGAACCTAGGGCTCAACTGCTCCCTCTCCAAGAAGTGGACCATCCCACCTCCATTGCTTGGGACGAGCACGCACCACTTGACCGAAACTGGTGATGTGAGATGGAGTGGATCTGTAGTGCATGTTCAAAGGTTGCATGGTCCATTGAATGAGCACATAATTTACAAACGGACTAAGACGTGTTGATCTAAGTGAAAGTGCGCTTGCCCGAAAACGATATGTCGAGCTGTCTCATGTTGAGCTTCATCCCAATTAACAGCCAAGACTTCTTACTTCACTAAGAGCTGCAAATATCTACCGAAATTGTCTTTTGCTTTACTGTTTGCATAATGTGGGTCGCTACAAGGCGCTAATCTTTACAGTTTGTCCCCTTCCTCCAACCTCGCCTACTTTGCCCTCCCCATGTCATCACATGTCACATAAGTCTGGTCGCTATAAGGTGAGCGTACTTCCTGTCCGCATCAAGTCTAATCGTTTGCTAAGGTGGACAAAGAAGAGCACGCTGCAAGGAAGCGATTTGGCTGAGGTAACAAACATTGCCCCAAGGAGGCATCTCACTTGTGCAAGGGCTCTGTTACAAAAAACTAGGACGCCAGGATTAATTAAAGAAGGAAGCATTAAAAAGAGGGAGAGAATAAATATTAATTGCCTTTAACATAAGCGACAGTGAAATAATTAGGTGATGCCTCTGTGTCGAGCAAGAAGTCATGACAGGAGGGAGCACTAATTGGCCCCACGTGCATTAACAATAGACACCCTAACAATTTGCTGGTCTTCACCTCTCCCCTCCCTCCCCCCTCCGCGACCCACCTCATCCATGATTGGTTGTTGACCGATTAATGTGTGAAATGACCTTCATGTTCCCCCCTTGGTGCGGGTGGATAAACACCTGAGAATGGGTCCTCGCTGGGGGAAGGGGGGAAGGGATGGCACCGCCTCAGCCTCCCTTTCATCCCCACCATCAGCCCATCACACGAAAGTGGGACAGTCGCTTAAGTGGGTGAGATAATTGAGAAAAAGGAGGCAGCTCAGAGCGCCAAATCACAAATTGACATTCCTGACCAGAATTCCGACTTTAATATGCTTTCTTTGAGGAAGACTGGAGGCTGGATCAATCCAAGGCCAACAAGTTGTTTACCCGCCAAAGTCACGCCTAAGGAGAAGCATTCACAGCGCTTCCTACTTCACCTCTTCCCCCCATTTAGCGGACGTCTTTAATTGCATTAGTTCTACTAATTATAAGCTTTCAACAATTAAATTTGAGAGAATCATTTGTCCCTTTGATTAGGAGCAAAGCATCATTTTTGAGCAGCTTGTAACAAAGTTGGTTGAGTTTTTGCAACAAGGCAGAAGCCAATTCAAAGCCAACTAGGTAAGCAAGTGAGTGCGCAGGCAAGGCGAAATGTCGTCCACTGCGACTGAGGATTCGGTGCTTAATAAAAGTGCTTCCGCCAGTACTACTTCATCGTACCTAAGTCTGGCGTCCTCGACGCTTGGGAATGCTCATGTAGTGGGTAATCTTTAGAAGTTTTTGCGCTCGCCCCGATCGGCACAGAATTTGTGACTGCCCACCCACCCTCTTACGATCTCTATAGAAAGCAATATAAAACGCATAAAAGGGAAAATATCCTACTTTATAGAGTCTGGAAATTAAAAGTTCACAGATTAAAAGCATTTGTGGGTTCCTTTGCACTCGGGGAATGGCAACAGCATTGAGTACGAGAATAATTCATCTTGAGCTGCAAATAAATCAGTACTTGGTATATTACTTTGTAAAATTGTCTAAACTAACTGGTCACTGGTGCCTTCTTATCACCATTTTATTTTACAGGCGATCTCTTTGACATGCTGCTGCCAATGTTGGGCGTCTACCAGGAATACGTCCGCAATCATCACTATTCGCTTCAAGTTCTAGCTGAGTATAAAATGAAGGAGGAGTTCACTCGAATGCTAAAACGATGCGAGGAGAAATCGCAATGTGAGGGGAGGTCGATTGAATCCTTCATCACCTCTCCTATGTATCAGGTGAGCTTGAGTTACCTACTTAAATAGACTTTCTGTAGTTTATTGGATCTAGGCAACATTGCCTAAATTCTTTTTCTTTGACCAAATCCATTTAAATTTTTGTGGATAAGGTCTTTACTTAAGCTAAACGCAGGATACTAAAACAGATTCTAAAACTTTGCTTAATAAATTGCTCATCTTTTCTCTCGATTGCCATCTCCGACGGCCCTTTATGTCAAACTTCTGCGCAAACTATTGCAAATTAATTGCATGTCTGCTTCTATTACTTAACTGCAATATACAAACGTATTTTACAACTTGGGATATGGAGGGTGTTCTTGACCGATTCGGCCTCATGCACCAAATCGAAGCACCAATCGGCATTAATCAAAACAGGCACAACAATAAGTGAAGCATTCATCATCACACCGTGGACTCATTTAATGCCACTTCCTTAACACCAGCTGTTTGTACCTTATGGTTGCTCAACTATCCAAATGAATCATTTTAGCCGCTTTACAATTAAGAAAGTTATCATTTGTTCGCCTGAATTACTTGTCTTTTCCAATGTCTCACAAACAGCAGTCCAATCTTCCTTTATACTTATTTAGGTTTGATGTTGCCATTTTCACTGATTTTGGTTTCTAAAATGACTGCAAAACTGTGCGAACCGCCCAAAAATGCCATGCACTAGAATAAGTCCTCAGAGACCCAGCCATTCCTCAGGAGGAACCAGGTCTTAGAAATCGGCCAAAGAGATAAAGTTGGTGCAATTTATGGGTCAGATTTTCTCTACTAACGCTACACATGTGGCATTCTAGGTCTTCCTTAACTTTACGGTGGCTTGTAGTAGTGGAAAGCAAGATTTACTTATTAAGGTGGTATAGTTGTGAAAGAAGGTCACAACATCCGATAGAGGTAAAAAATAAAGGAAATCGCGATCCTGCTTTGTTTAGTGGATGCACAACCTAAAATAAGCTTTTGAAAAGTCAAGGTTTTTTAAGTGCTTAGGGTTTTGCATCCCAAGATTCCACTGTGAAGCCAAGTCTGGTTTCCGTAATCCCTGATTACTGCTACTCATCTTTAGGTGTTGGGTAAATAACTTTTTCTTACACATCTTAATTGCTAAAAAAGTCATAAAAATTTTGCTTTTTGCTTCTTTAGAAGAGAGCGAGTATTTTGGACACGCTGCGTCAGATTGAGGGAATGCTTTATCGATAAGCCAAGGCAGTGGTCGTCATTCACTGGTAAAGACTACTGCGAAATCGCCTGTAGTAGTGGATTAGGGAGGCGGTATTAGCATTTGACCATTCACGAGTTGTCGTGGATAGAGCTGTGCCCGCATCAGAAGCACAAATGAATCTCCATCGGCATACATCAAAGGAAGGAAGTCCTGTCAGCAGAGGGTGATTAAAGGACTCCTTCGTGTGTAAAAATTTAATCTACAATGTTTGGCAGTTTCAATCTTCTGCAAATCCTTTAAATGTAGCAAAAGAATTAATAAATTCATACTAGTTGTTTTAGAGCAAAACCTCCTACTTGATGTGTTTAGTAGAACGTATTCCTCGATCTTATCCAACTACAGATCCCCCGCTATCTCGTCACGTTGCACGAAATTCTTGCCCACACACCTCACGAACATGTCGATAGAACGAATTTGGAGTATGCAAAGAGAAAATTAGAGACGCTGTCTCAAGTACGTTCCCTTCTTTTAGCTCGATTGCATCAACAACCTCATGTAACTTACTTTTCTTTGAAAGGTGATTCATGATGAGGTAAGTGAGACAGAGAACATTCGCAAGAACCTCGCGATCGAACGCATGATTTCTGATAAGTGTGACATCCTTCTCGATGCAAATCAGGTGTTTGTGAGACAGGGTGAGTCCACTTCTGCTGCATGAGTAGTACAGGTGTTATTGCATTATCATGAACTGCCTTTAGAAGTATCAATGCTTTTGCTTTCCTTGTTTCATAAGTAGTTAGTTGCTGTTAAGCCTTCGGAGTTCTAACCACTTTATTTTTACCTCCGTTTGTTTTCTCGTTTTACTTTTAACGATCCTAGAACAAAAGGATTGTACCTGGAGTGAGTTGAACATGCACGGACGGTATCGAGTGCCTCAAAAGAGCTCGATCTCTAATGTAGGCAATCGGTAGCAACAAAGCGCGAAATCCGCCATGCTCATGGTGGAATATGTCGAACACACTTAACCCTAGCTTTTAAGTCGTGTTAGGAAGGCTTGGGATTAGCGGAACTTGGAACACACCTTAAAATATGAGCAAAACAACTCCACAATCTAATCTAAAGTTGATCCTCCATGCGTAAACATACGCTTTCTAATGCATGAAAGCAATAACGCTAGCAGGTTATGGTTTGCTTTACCTATTCATGTGCTTTGTATCTTGCTGGTCTACGCCAGGCACTCTAGTGCAGGTGACAATGAACAAGGCAATCTATCCCTGCCACGAGTCACTCAACTTAGTTCCTCATCATGTGAGAAAAAGGAGAGGTTGAGGCAGGTCTTCCTCTTTACCAACCACCTTCTCATCGCAACGAGGATAAATTCCGGACGACTCAAATTGGCTAAGGTAAATAACAAGTCAACTAAACGACCTTGAAGAAGCTATTATTTATTTCACTGCAAGTAGTCATGACCAGTTGTGGACTAGTCATCTATTTTGTGTATTTGTCAAGACAAACGTTACGCTATCTAATATCACGTTTTAACCTACTTAAAATGGATTAAGTAGCATATTGCCTCTTTTGATTTGTTCCAAATTTGAATTTTGCTTAGGTTTTTATTAGATTTTTCGTTTTTAATTCATGAAATTTGATCTACGAAATTCGTTTGTAAGAGAAGCCTTAATGCTCTTCTCCGTTTTTAATAAAACACGTAAATCAAGGCTGCTTGCTTATCTTCACTGCTAAAAATGGAGGAATTGCTTTCGTACGTAAATAGTGATATTCGATCTGATGCACTTTGTTTTAAAAGGTCATTCTCCTTCGTGTCGTTTTCGTAGTAACACTTTCTAATGACTTTCCTCATGGAATTGTGCATCTTACGATCGTATGAGGGCATGCGTTATAAAGCACGGGTATCAATCGGTCCAACCGTAGTGTGCTCATTCCTCTCATCCCTAATTCACTTATCCTCAGAATTGCCCGACGGATTTTACTTGCTTTGACAACAGCCGAAGAAGAAACTTCTACTTTGTATCTATTCTTGTACATGGATAGCCATCTATACCACCTATACATAGCTGACCACCTTTTAAAACACACGCACCCCTCACACAAACAAAGCAAGAAAGCGGGGCATAATTGCTTCGCTTCCGAGTCAGGACGTTTTCATAAACCATTTTGGTCTTGAAACTTCAAGCTTTATTGGTTCAGCCAACAGTATCCCTCTCTTGGGGCCTAGCCATTTTCCAATCTCACTTCACTTCATATAATTGACAAATTTTCTCAGAAAATTCTACTGTTTTATGACCGAGAGCACCTGAATGTTTGCGTCCAACAAGCTTGTGATACATCAGGTTCAATCGACACTGCAGTGACTCAGAGCTGCAAATCACCAAATAAGTGGTACACACCACCCTACAGCTTGTGAAATCCGCGTTCTACAGTATCCAGACAACTATCAGCTTTGTCTCTGGGACCAGATGAAGAAGAGAACGTTTAAAATGACAAATGCATAGCTTCATGAAAGAGCAAACCCAATTCATGTTAATTGGTTTGCACTTTTCCTTTCTTTGCTCAGAAAAACGGCAAAATTCCGCTACAAGGTTGCACCCTCGTTGAAGAAATGCCATCCGACTTGAGTCAGGACGAGAGTGGTAAGTGAAAATGGAGCAGATCAAATCATCATGCCTACTTCTGAGCAAATCCTCAGTGCCTGTGAGTAAACAAATCTTCTTTGAAAGTTTATGGCTCTCCACCACCTACCGACACCCCTGAAAGCGGCCCGAGCCCCGTCTCAGGCGCACCGAGTGTTTGCAGCTTTGGGGGACAAGAGGAGTTAAGTCCCACGGAACCACAACAACATCAACAGCCCATACCAGCGTCGCCGCCATGGAATTTGATTCCCGCCAAATTGGCGCACGGATCGTTGATGTTGGCCGCACTGACACTAGGCACTACAGGAGGTGATTACGCAGGTATTCCTTCCAATGTCTTTCTGCTGTGAAAGATGCGATTTAGAAGAAATGCAAAAACAACAAAGTGCTGTTAAGTTCAGAGAGGGTGTTTTTTTCTTTTGAGCTAATCAAGAGACACCAGGATGCTGTGAACAACTACTTATATCCAAGAATTTTGGCCTCTCGAAATAGGCGACCTGAGTTGACGCCGCCCGCTTTACTTTCGTCCATTTAATAATGATCCGTTACTTCCTATATCCTCATTTGACCTTAAATATCAACTGACGACGCGACAGTCATCCCTTTAGTTGCTATGAAAAGAATGAGGATGAGAAGAGGCACTTAGACAGCGTATATTCTCCTTCCTACCCTCAACTCATCTTGATTTACAAACCTCGCTAGTGGGTTTGCTGGATAGATGTTAATGGAACTGAGATTTAGGCACTAAGCCATTTATAACTTGAATTTACACTAAAAGACAGCCTACTTCAAAATTCGGTAATTTTGGTAACAAAAATGTGTTAATTCTGTGCATCTTACCAATCTGTTGAGCTCGACACTTAGCTCCTCCTCTTTATTGGCTTCCAAAGTGTAAGTACATTTTTAGCATAGAAAGTTAGTAAGATGTACGAAGCAGTTTTTAACCCAGTTTGTGTAAGAAGGTGAATTGCAATGCCTCTCCGTGCCTAATTTTCCGTCGTTTTCTTCTGCCACTTACACCCAATTGGTAGAATTTGTTTCGTCTTTGAGGCAAGTCTAAGCGAGAGACACGCCCGGGCTCCTTCACTCGCAAAATTGTCGCCGACGACTCTGGTGATGACAGTCCTGCACATATCACCTCAACGATGTCTACCTTATCGGCAACCAACCCCGACCACCACCTCGGCAGCTATGGAAATCTCGTTTTTCAAATAACATGGCCAGGCGATGGGGAGGGCGCCAGCAGTATTTGGCTAGTAGCCTCTAATTTGCAAGAAAAGGAGGCCTGGTGCTCGGATATAAGTCAGGTTCGAGAATCGACAGAACTGTCAAAGTTTAAGTACAGCTTTATACTTTTATCAATAAAATGAGTCGCTTAACTTCTTTACTAACTTGAATGGTCCCTTGGGGCGGAACAAGGGAGATGAAACACCAACGCTGCTATTTGTGGGGCAAAAGAGGTTTGTTTTTAATTTTAGTGCATTGAACAACTACATTACAGTCATATGCTGAGCATCGCGCATTCCGAGGTGTCATCTATCTCCATGCCTTATTCAGTTCGGTGGGTTCGATGCGAATTTCTACAGCAACCAGGATTGGATATTTTACTTAATTACTTTGGTTTATTGAGCACCCTTTTTTGTTTTACCAGTTTGGACCCTGGGCTGTTCAAAGACTGTCCTGACATTAAGTATCGATCAACAAGGAACTCGTGTAAAATGCCTCAAGTAATCGCCTTTTTGTATTTACTTGCAGTCTATGCTTTTGATTCGAAATTTTTTGGTCTACACAAATTCTAAAAGTTAAAAAATGACTTCGTTATTGTTTAGCGTTGTCCAGAAACCACTTTAAGCTTCATCTAACATATTGCCACATGAATTTATGCTTCGGCACTACAAAGTAGAGGACTGTCGAGTAAGCACCTGTGGTATCCAAATGATAAAAGGACGAACTAAGGCAAGTGGATGGCTCCTTCTGACTAAATATAAATTTAAGAAAGCAGGGGCTGTCGTGGGTACGCGCGTGTCTCCAAGGTACTGGCATGTCGGTGGAGGATTCCACCTCCACCTCATTTATGCTTTCGTAGCCAAAGAAAATGTCTTGAAAGTACCAACCACCTAAAAGAAATTTTAGAAGTGCTTCAGCTGAGCATAATTGTTGAGTTGTACTTAAAACATTGGAGATAATTCAAAAGAATTCAAGTGTTGGCGAATCGGTCAGCCCATCGGCCTTTCAACAGTGGGATTTTCTTCGAACCTCCCGCTTACCATCTGTCTTACCTCATCTGCTCGAGGCATTCCTGGATGATGCGTTCTACTAACGCAGCACGTTTGGGTACCACGCAACCTGTTCAAGGGCATTCCTCAACCTTGGATTCCTATTGAAATCAAGCCTATGTGCCCGAAAAAGTTAATGAAACAGCCACTAAGCGCTCCATCAAGGTAATAACTAGTTCGTCCACTTCCCGTTTAACCCATACGACCTAGAAGTGGGAGAGTGAAAAAGGGCTTGGGCTAGGAGTGTCAATAAGTGGATTGCTTTAAAAGCCATCGCGCATCAGCGCTTGTCTCTTTTGACTTCAAAGCACCTCTCAAGGGCCCTGGTATACCCTTATTCCCAAGACAAATTGACAGTATGATCATTAAATCCTCGCTTTGCCTTGTGAAGGTCCGCCATGGCACCTTAGGCCGTCTCTTGGACCGCCTCTTGGATCCTCGGTTTCAGTCAATTGACTACCTGAACACCTTTCTTCTCACCTACCGTGTTTTCACCACCGGACTTACAATCATAGCTGTGCTTCGTTGTGTCCTTCGAGATCCCTCACTTCAACTGGCTTCAACAAAAATTGATCTCGATCTCTTTGAGTCCATGCTACGAGCAAGGTAATGCTGAAGTTTCCAGATCCACTGCCTTGATCTAGGCGTCACTCATTTATTCCGTCCACTTATACTTCATTCTGGTCAGCAAGCCATCCATCAATCCATGGGCATGTATCCAAATCCATGTCTATTGCCGTCACCCACCTGTACATAATTTATCCATCAAAGTACTTTTCGACAATTCTTCCCTCTATCTCGAACCAATCCTGATAAGGAAGTCTACAAAGTGTCTCCCAGTTACCATCCTTGCAAATTCCTTCCTGATTCGTCAAATCCATTTCGAGACTTAACGCACCCAGAAAGTCCTGTTCAGGAGATGCGTACAATTTTATAGCCAAGGGTATCTAAGTATCAACTCATAGCAAATTTCTTCATTAATTTGCAATTACTCAATCAGGCCATTTAGTAGTTTGTCTGCTTTAATGTGCCTGGACCTCCCTGTTTCAACCCTTTACCTTTCATTGACTCATTTCCGTATTCATCGTCTCAAGTCTATGGCCCTGTTCTCTAACATTTGAGCCATAATTTTATTTCAAGCCTGTCGATAGGACAGCCTAGGGACCTAAATACGTAACCAGCACTTTGTCATCTAAAATTTGCCTACTCACAGTTTTAGTAATAATTGTTTACTCGCGAAATTCTAGGCCTGGAACCCAATTTGCTAAACACCATCACAACGACAGTTTTCTTGCCAGAAGTAGGAGTGGCAGACGGGTATCCGCAGGTATGCTCGATGTCGCCAGGCATCAGACCTTTGTTGCACGTCAAAACCTGGTCACTGAAAATGTTCTGAAGGAAGAAGAACATGAAAGTGAGTTAAAAAGCCGTTGAGTTAAGGGAATGTGTCCTAAAATAGTCATTCACGTAATTAAAACTTTAGGTGCAAGTAGCGAATCCGAGGAAGATGCAGAAGATCGAAGGATCCGGAGTGCATCAGAGGATATTAAATCAAGGATTTTTCGGTTCCTTGAAAACTCTGAGGGCAGTAGTGAGACGGGTTTCTTGAAAACTTCCCATGATTCAGCGGAAGTGGTAGAGACATCAACCATGAATGCGGTGAGTTCAGTGTCGCCAACACAAACCCCTTAGTTACAGGCCAGTTTGTAGGGTTCATTTGTTCCTCTTGACGTTGAATTTCATTAAGCAGTAAGGCACTGAATGAATGAACATATGTTGGTTGTGGTGGTTAACTTTACATCATGCACCCCCTTTGCCTCACGTTATAGAACGTGGAAAGCCAAGGAAAAACACAAAGTAATAAACAAACAGGATGTAATCACATTCTCATAGTCCGTCTGTTTATTATTTCGTCCTACCGCCCCTCCTGTTTTGAGGACTTTCAAGCTGCCATTTGCATGCCCACCGAACTCCGCAAGCCATCATGAGAACAGCAAAGATAAGATCTAAGAAATGCATTTACTTTGTTACCGAAACAAGTATCATTTAAGGAAAGATAAACTAATTTTTAGGTATTGAAAGACAAATTCTTTAATTAACATAAAGCATTATTGCAAACGATTCAGTATAAAGCACTGGTAAAAATGCAGAACACATACTACTTACTCGTCCATTTCAGTCCCGTGAAAACCGTTCTGATTTACTGCCAACTGAAAAGAAGGAAATTGGCAATTTAAAATTACCGGAACACTCCAAAGAAATCAGCGATGCCAAAGAACATGATAAAGGGCGTGAAGATGCGAAGAAGGGAGAGGAGGAGGTGGAGGAGGAGGAGAAGGAGGTAGAGGGGGAAGGCGATGGAAAACACTCCATCCTTGAAGCAGACAAATCGGCTCTTGTACGGCTTAGTCCGATGGGTGGGTTTATTGCGATTCAACATTCGCTTTGCCTAGCTAATTAGACATGAGCTTTGAGATGATGAGTTTCAATTCGCAAGCATTTTTCGGTCTGGGATTTTAGATGAAGTGAAAGTGGAGCATAGAGGAACAGAAACGAGGAAACAGTTCATTACGAGGGAATTCATCTTACCCATCGCTACTGCTGGTTCGCCACTAATGTCCTTCTTTGGAAACAGGGTAAGACCACTCATCGCTATAAAGGCAGAGCAAATTAAAAGTGACAGTCTTACAAGAAGGTGCGTTAACTTTTAAATACTTGCCTTTATACTACTGGCCCTCCTACCTACCATTTGCTTTAAAGTAGAGAAAACCGTGGCACTTTCAAAAAGCTCAACTTTAAGGGTTACTTGATCCTCCATTTTTTCTAATATTAGACTGAATGACTGGAAAAAAGCAACGTTTCTTCCTTGACCCTGCCATCACTTTAGGACTATCAAAGCACCTTCATGCCAAATTTGCCAATCATCGAACGCCACTCCGTTTCAACTTCTGCTCCCAGTATCCTGGAAAAAGCACAAAAAGCCCCGAACAACGCCCGTGAAAGTATGACTTTCACATATCACAAGTCGGTTCCCTTCTCTGCGTTTGCATGGAAGGGCGACCGCTGTCCATCGTATCCGTCATCTGGTTATGCTTCTGCCTCTCAAGTTGCTTTTTATCCTCTGCCGAATGCACATATCATTGAAAGTTTTACTGTTTCCGATTAACCCATATTTTCCCCCCACACCCATTAAACACTTGACAATATGGTCAAGCACTGCACTTTGATGCTACCTATTACTTTTAAGTAGCGAGTATATTGAATCCAATTTTAGGGGGCAGAGCCAGCTTAACTCGACAACGAAACCACGTGAGCTATGCATGCGACATGCCGACTTATCGTCGACCTCCAAAAGCGGGTGCTATCATAACCTCTGCACGACTGTCCAGACGAAGGTGACAAAGTGCTTAATTAAATAATTTTACCATGAGTAATGCTTGAAGAAGATAAAAGTTTCTGATTATCTGCAAATTAATCCCATTTTCCTAATATTCCTCTCCAAGATCAAGCAACTGGGCAGCGGTGAAGGCTTTCGCAATAGCCACTGCTGCCAGCGGTTCGACACGAGTGTCTCATCATGAGCGCACAGCCGCCATCCAAATATCCCCACTAAAAACAGCAATAGCAACAAATCTAGTAACGTCAGCAAATGCTGTTGCGTCTTCACCACACTTGGATAAAACGCCACCTACGACAACTATGGCATCCATCCCGGGAAAGACGACTTTAGAGGATGAGTTTCATTTCCTGCGATTGACATCACCGAGCACAGAGGAGGGCAGAGAGGCGGTGGTGGCGGGCATGACAGTACTGAGGGTGTTAAACGTGGCGCGGCATTGGATCACAAAGTATCCAGAGGTAGGTAGACGAATATTCTGTTTCTTAGAAAGTGGGTTGCTCGAATAAAAACCCAAATCACCCCAACTATCGGCAATGAACTGTCACTATTTCCTCCGATTCAGTGGCGAGTTTATTTGTCTTCCACTTTCCTTTTGTCCAGGATTTCGACTGCGATGCCTTACTCAAGTCCAAAATGCAGGTTCTGCTCGAGGAGTTACTTCACAACCCCCGCCTGATTGTTTCAAATCGAAAGGTGGCCTTCCAGCTTTCCAAGGAGATGCTCAACGACCAGTTGGTCGAATCTCATGTTGACCTAGACATTCTCATGACCCCATCACAAGTGAGTTTATTTTTCATTTGACTTTTCGGTTAAAGTCCACTTACTTATTTCAACCAATAGCAAAGCCAAGGTGCTAACCTGGCCTTCTTTGATTGGTCAGACAGGAGGCACTAAAAGGAAGCCAAAACTCATGCCCGTTCCCCTAAGATTTTACAATAACTTGAGTGGCGATGCGAAAATTCGTTGTATTTTTTATTAGGCTGGTCTTAGAATCGTTCAAAAACCCACAGCGTCTCCGTAATACATAAGTTGCAAACAAATTAATTTGATTCGTTGCATGCATAAAAAACACTGACAGGATTTTGTGACTTGCCTGCAGTAAATGCCAAGGAAATTACTGGGTAATTAGAACACAACTCCATAAAGAAAATATGCCCTACTCATTCCTATCTACGTATCTCCTGACTGATGAAAATAAATTCATGCGGTCTACACTGGCAAATTCTCGCTTCGTTTTTGATGATTCAAATAGTTTTCTGCCAATTAAAGCGCAAAACTAGCAAAACAAACTTGATATGCAATCCGTAAACATTTTTTCGTTTTCAAAGGTCCCATCAAAGGAGAACTTCGATAAAATACCAGCACTAGATATCGCGGAGGAGCTAACCTATCTCGATTTCCACATTTTCCGGTCGATAAAAACGCAGTAAGTCTCCACTTCTTGTTTGACATAGTTACTCTGAATTCCACCTCATAATCATTTGCCCGTATTGCAGAGAACTACTGAATCAGGTATGGATGAAGGATGGAAAGGAGACCAAGGCGCCTCACGTGATGCTAGTGACGAAACGCTTTAATGAAGTCAGTAAACTAGTTGTTTCGGAGATCATTACCCGCTCAGACATCCCAGATCGTGCAGCTTGTATTGAAAAGTGGATTGCAATCGCTGACATATGTCGATGTTTGCAGAACTACAATGGAGTTTTACAAATTTGCGCGGCTTTGGAAAACAGTTCCGTCCACCGACTGAAGGCGACCTGGAACGTGGTTTCAAAACAGTCTAAGCAGTCCCTTGACAAGCTTCTTACTTTGGTGGCTGCGAACGCGAGGTTTAAGAACATGCGAGAACGGCTCCACCGGTATGCTGAAAATTGCGACTGGAGTTATGATTGTTGTTACTGCTAGCACTAACTTAGTGGTTATTTTATTCCAGTTGTGACCCACCGTGCATACCCTATCTGGGCATGTACCTGACGGATCTCTCCTTCATCGAAGAGGGCGCATTGGATATTACTGAACACGGTTTGATAAATTTCTGCAAGATGAGAATGGTAATACTGATTTCTCAAGTCACTACAACTCCTTTAGCTGGCGCATGTACTCATGGAGTTAAGGAGATACACCCAAACGCCCTATATGATTAAACTTAGGCAAGAGGTGAGTCACAACTGTGGATTGAAGGCGCCTTTTAGGTTGTGGATTACCTGTTAGATCCAACTCGGCTGCTAAGTGATGATCAAACATACGAGGCTTCATTGAACATTGAGCCAAGACGACCTTTTACCACCGCATGCCAAGCAGTAAGAGCGACAGATGGGGTTGATAAACCAGTACTATGTGAAGGAACTGAGAACAAGTAGCTGCTGAGCATTTGTCATCATAATCAAGACTCACGAATCTTGTCAATAAGATCTGAAAATGCAACCAACATGGTCTATAATTTAATAAAAATATATTGTTAAATGTGAAGTCCATGTTCATTCTGTTCCAAGAGGAAAAGTTTCGAAAGCCTTGAGGCACCAATTAACACAATAATCCCGCAATATCACGGCAGTTTGTGGAAAATGACAGATATGTTACGTCGGGAAGCGACGACGGAAGCGGTCTTTCAAGGTGGAAAAAGTAGCAGCGGCATAGGCAAGAACATATTACTAAGGTAAGGAGGGGCTGAATGATATGAAAGTCTCCCAGCGTAAGTGGAACTGCGAAGATCCAGTTTCTTGTCTAGTCAAGAGTTAAGTTAAACAACCTGTCAAAGCATACCATTAGCTGCTGGAATAAACATTTTTAGTACCGCGATGACTTGCGAAACTTTTTCACGCTATACTTTAGTCTTCCGTGTTTCCTTTAACGTCTTGATAAGCCTTCAAAAACAAATGAAAAGAATTTCTTAAAGTTCGGAAGGGCAGTAAAGAGGATTATGCGACAGACGACATTGGTCGAGTGCTAGGACCTACTTCGAACACCCCACTACACTACCCTCAATAAAGCCTAGGCGATAGGGTGTTTAGAGTACTTAGCCCTAACGCTAATGATGCGCCTCAACGATTCGCTTGTGCCCGCAGATTCGGCTCATACCTGACCTACAATGGCCGAGAGAATGTGTACCTAAAATTAGAACTACCTGCTGTAATGCGTTTGTTTTTGCCCTCGAATTCGGCTATAGTTACTTAATTGACTGCATCCTTCACATTTGAAGGGTGACCTTTGGGCTGTGCCAGCAGCCCAACCCACTATTGCCTGCCAAACGTACATTTTCTGCTAAGTATTGTGCAATTTTTTGCCTCCAAAGAGATCTTAAGGCGCTATATTAGGGTGGGAGAAAAGCGTGGTCGAGCTTATTGGAGGAAGGGTATATTCTACGGATGGGGCATCCACAGCCAATTCGTAAAAGAAAAAATGTTAAGAATACCGAAATTTGGTAACCACACCAGTCTTGTTTTTCGCAAGGTAGCTACGGATAATAGGTGCAAAACTAGCCTTAAACCATCCAGAAAAGTTTCGTTAAGAAGTTCCCCTACCATAACTTGATGAAAACCACGACAATGTAAATGAACGCGGTAACCCATTTGCCAAAAACTGCTCTTTATTCTGTCGTCCACCTTAGGCGAGCAGTCCAAGTCTGTCCACAAATACGCGTGATAGTTAGCAAATTCCATCGTCTCCGGGTCCATTTCCCAAGCTGGACGAGGCTCCAGATCCAGTAGAATTGCCAAAAAGATTCAGTGATTTTGCGGTCAACTCTCTTCTCAGTTGCATGGAAGTGTTGTAAATGGAAAGGATAGCTCCTAAGTGCATTTTGCCATTAACTACGTTGCAATGGCTGACGCGAGAAGGCTACATAGTGCGACTGTTGTTTACTTAACTCTTGATTGCAGTAAAAGAGAATTCGGTGGCCCCTTTATCATCACCTTGTGGCCAGCGTCTGAGCCACGCCAGTGGTCCAATTTTAGTCTCTCACTAGGCATGTTCTTCTCAAGCATTGTGACCAATCCGCCTTCAGGATCAACGTCGACCCCAAGACCACCCAGCAGGCCTGAATGTCGATCCACGCCGAGTTCAAGGTCAAATGACATCACCAGGCACGCCAGACGGGGTTAGCGTCGACTCCAACGCCAACGTACGTCACCAGGCGTCCCTGGATAACGATTCATGGCGAGGTTAAGGTCACATGACGTCACCGTGGGGCTCCAGACAGAGGTCAACTTCAATCCTAGCCCCACCACAGAACACGAGGCACACTTGGACATCGATCCACGTAAAGGTAAAGGTCGCGTACACTCATCAGGGGTCTCCGTCGATGCCAAGGCCACCGTGGGCCACTGGGCACCCCTAACTATCGATCCGCGTAAGGGTGAATGTCACGTGACCCCACCAGGGGCACCAGGCAAGCTGAGGTCGCGGTCTCGGTCACGTGACCTCACTACAGAAGTGGGTCACTTGCCAAGCAACATTGGATTACGCAACAGTACACCTCCATAGGAGGGAGAAAGGGGCTGAACCATCAAAGTGGGCAGTAGTACACCATAAGAGGAGGGGATCACGAGCACGGTTTCAGACCAGAACCAGGAGAGTTAGCCTTCGTTTCATCAGCCACGTTGGAGCTTTCTCTGTAGAACCGCGTGGTCTGGGGTCGCGAAGCGGCCCCAGGCGCGCGCACCCGTTTCATCAGACACCGCCATTAGCTGATGAGGAAGCTAGTCACGCCTTATTCCAAAGTCAGATTAGGCAACAGCACACATCAAGAAGCGTAAATGGAATGAAACCATACTGCGAGTAAAGTGAAGTGAGAAGGGCCAGCCAGCCATCCACATGGATGACTCCTTCTTTATTTGGATAGCAGATCCGCACCGCACCGCACCGCACCGCACCGCACCGCACCGCACCGCACCGCACCACACGTCAAAGCACTCCACCATGTTCAGGTGGGGCAGCTGATGGTACGGTACGGTAGCTGCGCTGCGCGTGCGTTTCTCGCGGTCACTACGGGGAATGCGTGCAGCTCAGTGCGTACGGCTGGGCTGTCCGCCACCAGGGCCAGGGAGTGCATTGCGGCAAGCAGCACCATCTTCGCGCGGGAGGCGAACTCTCCCCAGTTCGACTGCCGCCCCACTCGCGAAAATTTTCCTTACCTTTTCTCCCCCTTTGACCTCCCACCCCCCACCCCTACCGTCGCACACATCACCACTCCTTCTATTGCCTCATGCAACCTCATCCACGCCTTTTCCCTCATCTTCCCCACAATGCCCCGTCATTTCCGTCTCATTGCTTCTCTTTCTACCACTTTTCTTCCTTTTCTTTACTCACTTCTCTCCCAATAGTATCTACTCTCTCGCCTCCAATTCCTCCTTACTTTTTTTCTCTCTCTGTCCCACATCTTGTCTGCGCACCTACTACTAACACTGTTTGCACTCACTCACTCACCCACTCACTCACTCACTCACTAACTCACTCACTCACTCACTCACTCACTCACTCACTCACTCACTCACTCACTCACTCACCCACCCACCCACCACCCAATCGCCATATCCTCTCCCACCTACTTACAGGTTGTCAGTAGACATACTCGTGCTATGTGCTCCCCTTCCCTCCTTCCTTCCTTCCATGCTTGTCTCCTCCCCCTCCTCCCCCTCCTCCTCCTCCTCCTCCTCCTCCTCTAACTTCCAAAGCATTCTTTCCTCCTCCCTCAACGCACCTGACGTATTTGTCCTTGCTCTCATCCATCCTTCAAGCCCCTGTGCAAATAGCTAGTATTTGGCAATAATAATAATATCATTCAGTAATAAACATGAATAGTGTTTGCTAAACACATGCGTTATTTTAAGTGATCACAAATGTCCAGCAATCAACTTCGCACGCATGTTACCAACTCCCCACACTGTGCTTTCTTTCTTTACCCACCTTACCACCTGCAGTGCCTGCAGTGCTGACTACAAGGGGCCAATGAGGTGAGGAGGGATTTGCTCATTGGTCCAATTCAACCGGCCAGTCACATGGCGGAGGTGCACACACCCCTCTGGGCCATGTACCTTCACGTGGGTGGAAGGCGCATTTGACACTGGAGGATTATCATTAGCACGGTTGCTTATCTGTAGGTTCCTCATTTTGTCATTGCTCTTATTCTCTCGCCTAAAACAGTTTTTTTCACGATAGTCAAGTGACATGTAGCATAAAGTGCATTATAATGCCCCTTTTCAGCACTTCTTTTGTAAATTGTCCTATACATTTGATCCGCCGTACTCGAGCCACCACTTTTTTGGAATTATTGTGAAATTTATCGTTTTTGTAGTCGCCTTAAGAAGGTCCCATTTTGTTACTGAAATTTAATTTTTTGTGTGCATCTTACATATTTTTGCCTCCATGTGAAGATCCTACACCAGTAGCAGGCACTATAACACATCACATAGCAGCATCAACAAAATTGATGTTAGTGGGATCAAACGTTGGTTCTAGGAGGTATTTGCAATAAGAAAGCTACAGGGATGTGTCGATCCGGATCATGTGACCGCACAGGTAGTGGAAGAAGACAAAAAACTTTTGCTAGTTGGAATCCATTTTGATTACGCAACATCTTCAAAGAAACTCCTTAATACACAATTGCTTGAGAAGAAGTTTTCTTGGATTGTGCTCCATTGTGCGCCGCGATTTAGTAGTTCTCAATAAAGCAGAACGTGCTTCAGGTGTATTATGGGTGGACGTATTGGCTTCGCTAAGCGAGTGGTATTCCAGCAAAATAATTATCCAAAATAAACAACATTGACAACTAGCGTTTTCAGTGTTTTAAACACGGTTGTTTTAGTTCCACCCATTTATCCCTGTTTGCCATTAGGCTATCCTAAGATGATTTGCCCAACTAGCACCGATTTTGGTTCAAATGCAAGTGCTTTAAAATTTCTTCATCCCGAAAACATATCTACCTCACATCAGTGGCACGCACAATAATGCATCGCGTAGCAGCATCAATAAAACTTATATTAACGGAAGTAAACGTTGATTCTAGGAGGTATTTGCAATAAGAAAACTATGGGAATGCATCGATCCGGATCGTGTGACCCCACAGGTAGTGGAAGATGATAAAAGATTTCGCCACTTAGAGGCCATTTTGATCACAAAACATTTCTAGGAAATTTTTGCTGTATAAATTCGTTTAATTTAAACTCACTTTTTTACTGCCAGACAAAATCAAGGCACACATGCGGGCAAAACTGATTCCTTTCCAGTTTTACTCATGCTAAATTTACATAGGTAAAATTGAATCTTATTCATCCACTTTCATTGAAAGCCATGAGCAAAAAAACCATCTGCAGCCGATTTTTATTCCAAACCATTCTTGCTTCACTAAAACGAGCAAAGAGATTAATCTGAGGCTAAATTTTCCTTCCCATTCCACTTCTACCGCAATCACTGGGCGCAAACTAAATTATCTACAGCAACCCCATTCATGCACAAGAGCGCTAATTGTACATCGAATAGGCCTTGACCAATGACTTCAGCGCATTTATTTACTACCCACCGCAATTAGTCTGTACGAGCATTTAAGGATTGCTCTTATCAATGCAGCGTCAAGCTTGGTCATGTGCGATGCTACAAGCAAGCGCCCTTACATCAGTGTGCAGTGTGGCTAGTGAGTGGGTAGCATCAAAAGCCATTGCCAAATAACAGCTAAGCGGAGCACAACGGCTAAAGCAAAGCAGTGTCAATGTGCAGGCAATGGAGTCAACCACCTGATTTAATCATGTCCATACCATAGTCATTTGTAGGTTCATTTAGCACAAAACGCATCTGCAATAGAACTGATGTGCTGGCAGCAGTTCTGTGTCATGCGTTATGCATTAGTGCAGATTTTGTTCTGATTGAGCTCACCCCATCTACCTGGGAGTCCAATACAACCTCTGCAATAGTTGCAGCGACTCATGAAGAACACAGTTTGGGCATTTGGAATGCAGTTTATGTTACAGAATCGAGGCAAAATTGAAGTAGAGGGAAATGTGTACACAGACGACTAGCTCCTCCGCCACCATGTTATATGGAGGCATGCTCACTAGCGTCGGTGTAGGTGCAACCTCAGTCGTCTACCACCATTGCTGCGACCATCCCCACGGCTGCGTATATTGTGGTGCCGCCACAGGCGACCATGCATGCGGCATGCCCCAGTGCGGCTTCTGCACCGGCCACCATGCACACTTCTCCTCACATGGTGGACCCTTCACAACCTCAGCCCATGGTGCCCACTTCCATGGATACGGACATGGCCAACTCCCAAACTCCATTTCTTTGGCTGTCTCCTCAATTGCCTTGGAATGACCGGTGCGCTAGAGTGTGTTTGCTTATATACTCTTTTCGTTGATCCGATTTGCGTCGCGTGATGCTCGTGCGCAACGTACTTTTACTGCTATGCTCGTGCTTTCCGCTCCTCAATGCCACTCTCGTGATTCAGACACCAGGACAGATCCGGAACTATTGATTACCTATGCTCTAGTGACTCGAGGAAACAGAATATGGTTGGCAGTGTATCAGTGGTAGAGTGTTTTATGGCTTGTGCGCCTTATTCAGATAAGAGTCTAGCCGAATTAGCTTTGCCAAACGAGCTGACCTACAACACTTGGTCAAACCGTAATGACTGCAAACCAGGTGCCAATCATTCCCCTTATCGACATCCTCCTAAGTTGATAGCTAACGATTTTACCTTGAATCCTTGATGATTTTGCTCATTATATATGCTACGCATAATTCTTGCAAAAGTTGCAACGATTATTTTTCTCACCTCTGTCTTCCTTTCACGTAACCTTAATAAATGCCCATTACATTTTATAGCACATTTAATGCATTAATTGGAAGTTTTTGTCATTGAAATGGCTTATCAAAACTGCTAATGTGTTTTCTACAATTGAAAATAAATATTAAAAACCATCATTTATTTTGCTCTTTCACTCCTAAATCAACCCCCTATTCTCTGCATTTTAGCCCTCCATATTTTGACAATTGCCCCTATTTCTGTTTCATATTTTATTACGTCAAGCCTTTTTGGAGCTATTTTCAAGCCTTTAATTCTAACCTCATTACCGCCCAGATGCCTCACTAGTAAGTTTGCTAAAGCGTTATTAAAAAGTGGTTTTTACACGTTGTATAGTTATCTTATCAACTGGTTTGAAGCAATGTGACCTTATTGAACGCATAAAGAAGCTACTGCTGGAGCAGTATCCAAATGCCTTTCATGTTTATTTTCCATCAGTGCGACTATCTTCTATCGATGAAGTGCCCCCATTAGGCAGTGAACCACCCGCTTCTGTGATACCAAACACCTTACGATGCAAATAGTTCCTTTTACTGCTTTAAAAGGTTTCTGAATTTACCTCTTAATGCACGATAAAGGATAGCTGGACACTTACGTCCTTTGTGTTAACCTTGCAGAGAGATATGATGAAGTAACAATTACGGTGAGGCCGTGACCACGAAGCTAAGCACCTAAGCTGAGTGCAAAACTCTTTGTATTTACGCAAAAAGACATAATAAATAGTCTCATTTAAACTTGGGGAAAAAATTTAACTGCGCACGCATCGGCCCCAATTTCTAAGCTATCCCTAGTAGGGGCGAACGAGGCCATGGTGTTGTTAGCTTTAGGAATGCAAGAAAAGTTACAAATGCATGGGCAAGCATGTCTTGGTTTGAAATGATATAAAATGTAGAAATTTGGCCAGGTGATAGAATTCCCTGCACACGTGTATGACTAGTCATCCAACATTTACACACACAACAAAGTTTTACGCCCTAAATCACAAAATCAAAGCACCAATCTAAAACGGTATGTTACTCGAGCCTACGGGACGCAAAGTGAGGCCGCTTCTATGGATAAGTAAATGTGGGCACATGTACCTGTTTTATAAAATTGCTAATGGGTGCAGTCATAGTTACTGACATCTCTTGTGCTCATCACACCATCACATCCACGGTTCGCATGCACCAAAGCAAGCACGATGATATTCCTTATAATTGGTGCTACACGAGCATACAAGAAGACCAGGATTGTTTGCACAACTTACAGGCATATGCGTTTCAATTTTGACTCAACTACATATCATCGCCCATGCCTGTGCGGTCTTATTCGTCGCACTCATCACCAATTTCTGCGCCATCAATGCCACTGGTCATCTAATCTACAGGTTTTTACATAGAGTTTGGTGCCTCTGTAATTGTGCCTTGTAATGGTCGGTATTCGGTGGCATCATTATTCGTACTGCTGCTAAATGCGCTATAAGAAACAGTCTACAGTTTTATCCGGTTCGCTCTATAAAATGACTGATAATGAATAAGCTATTAACTTATAAATGAATGGCTATTGAGTAAAACCCTCTAAAACCCTTTAAACAGTGTGGCTTCCTGGAGTTGTAAATACCTGCAGTATGGGAACACAATGCCAGCTAGCCTAATAGGCTTTATTATTTCTTGAATGCCCTCTCACCAGCAAGCATTTCACAGTAACAGGGAAAATATTTATGCCTACTGAAAATTGCATGGCTGTAAGGGACTTATTCGGGCAGCCCAAGCCAGCTTGCCAATTAGTTGCACACAACACTTTACCAGAGTTCCTAAAAGCCATTTCGTAATCAGAGCGCCGACGACTGGACAAATGCTTCGAAGTTAAACTCAAAAAATGGTTCAAATTTAAATTCGTTTATCTGCGTGTTAACCTACATTCGATCTTCAGCATTTTAAAACTCGGTCCGGCTCTTTGTATTGGGCGATTATGCTGTGGCTTCTGAAATTTACTGTAGTTATTAGCGATATATTTTTGCACAGCTAAAACGTTTATGCGTCTCAGTGATGTGTCAAAGCCAATTAGTTTGGCAATATCTACATCACACTGGAGCCCATAATATAGTGGACAGCGTTTTTATGAGATATGAAGTAAGTATGTTATAAAAATTAACAAATAAATGATCAGTGTTTCCAAATTAAATAAATGCTTGTCCTGTGTTGCTTTGGCTATTTACTAAGGAGGATGTCGATAAGGGGAATGATTGGCACCTGGTTTGCAGTCATTACGGTTTGACCGAGTGTTGTAGGTCAGCTCGTTTGGCAAAGCTAATTCGGCTAGACTCTTATCTGAATAAGGCGCACAAGCCATAAAACACTCTACCACTGATACACTGCCAACCATATTCTGTTTCCTCGAGTCACTAGAGCATAGGTAATCAATAGTTCCGGATCTGTCCTGGTGTCTGAATCACGAGAGTGGCATTGAGGAGCGGAAAGCACGAGCATAGCAGTAAAAGTACGTTGCGCACGAGCATCACGCGACGCAAATCGGATCAACGAAAAGAGTATATAAGCAAACACACTCTAGCGCACCGGTCATTCCAAGGCAATTGAGGAGACAGCCAAAGAAATGGAGTTTGGGAGTTGGCCATGTCCGTATCCATGGAAGTGGGCACCATGGGCTGAGGTTGTGAAGGGTCCACCATGTGAGGAGAAGTGTGCATGGTGGCCGGTGCAGAAGCCGCACTGGGGCATGCCGCATGCATGGTCGCCTGTGGCGGCACCACAATATACGCAGCCGTGGGGATGGTCGCAGCAATGGTGGTAGACGACTGAGGTTGCACCTACACCGACGCTAGTGAGCATGCCTCCATATAACATGGTGGCGGAGGAGCTAGTCGTCTGTGTACACATTTCCCTCTACTTCAATTTTGCCTCGATTCTGTAACATAAACTGCATTCCAAATGCCCAAACTGTGTTCTTCATGAGTCGCTGCAACTATTGCAGAGGTTGTATTGGACTCCCAGGTAGATGGGGTGAGCTCAATCAGAACAAAATCTGCACTAATGCATAACGCATGACACAGAACTGCTGCCAGCACATCAGTTCTATTGCAGATGCGTTTTGTGCTAAATGAACCTACAAATGACTATGGTATGGACATGATTAAATCAGGTGGTTGACTCCATTGCCTGCACATTGACACTGCTTTGCTTTAGCCGTTGTGCTCCGCTTAGCTGTTATTTGGCAATGGCTTTTGATGCTACCCACTCACTAGCCACACTGCACACTGATGTAAGGGCGCTTGCTTGTAGCATCGCACATGACCAAGCTTGACGCTGCATTGATAAGAGCAATCCTTAAATGCTCGTACAGACTAATTGCGGTGGGTAGTAAATAAATGCGCTGAAGTCATTGGTCAAGGCCTATTCGATGTACAATTAGCGCTCTTGTGCATGAATGGGGTTGCTGTAGATAATTTAGTTTGCGCCCAGTGATTGCGGTAGAAGTGGAATGGGAAGGAAAATTTAGCCTCAGATTAATCTCTTTGCTCGTTTTAGTGAAGCAAGAATGGTTTGGAATAAAAATCGGCTGCAGATGGTTTTTTTTGCTCATGGCTTTCAATGAAAGTGGATGAATAAGATTCAATTTTACCTATGTAAATTTAGCATGAGTAAAACTGGAAAGGAATCAGTTTTGCCCGCATGTGTGCCTTGATTTTGTCTGGCAGTAAAAAAGTGAGTTTAAATTAAACGAATTTATACAGCAAAAATTTCCTAGAAATGTTTTGTGATCAAAATGGCCTCTAAGTGGCGAAATCTTTTATCATCTTCCACTACCTGTGGGGTCACACGATCCGGATCGATGCATTCCCATAGTTTTCTTATTGCAAATACCTCCTAGAATCAACGTTTACTTCCGTTAATATAAGTTTTATTGATGCTGCTACGCGATGCATTATTGTGCGTGCCACTGATGTGAGGTAGATATGTTTTCGGGATGAAGAAATTTTAAAGCACTTGCATTTGAACCAAAATCGGTGCTAGTTGGGCAAATCATCTTAGGATAGCCTAATGGCAAACAGGGATAAATGGGTGGAACTAAAACAACCGTGTTTAAAACACTGAAAACGCTAGTTGTCAATGTTGTTTATTTTGGATAATTATTTTGCTGGAATACCACTCGCTTAGCGAAGCCAATACGTCCACCCATAATACACCTGAAGCACGTTCTGCTTTATTGAGAACTACTAAATCGCGGCGCACAATGGAGCACAATCCAAGAAAACTTCTTCTCAAGCAATTGTGTATTAAGGAGTTTCTTTGAAGATGTTGCGTAATCAAAATGGATTCCAACTAGCAAAAGTTTTTTGTCTTCTTCCACTACCTGTGCGGTCACATGATCCGGATCGACACATCCCTGTAGCTTTCTTATTGCAAATACCTCCTAGAACCAACGTTTGATCCCACTAACATCAATTTTGTTGATGCTGCTATGTGATGTGTTATAGTGCCTGCTACTGGTGTAGGATCTTCACATGGAGGCAAAAATATGTAAGATGCACACAAAAAATTAAATTTCAGTAACAAAATGGGACCTTCTTAAGGCGACTACAAAAACGATAAATTTCACAATAATTCCAAAAAAGTGGTGGCTCGAGTACGGCGGATCAAATGTATAGGACAATTTACAAAAGAAGTGCTGAAAAGGGGCATTATAATGCACTTTATGCTACATGTCACTTGACTATCGTGAAAAAAACTGTTTTAGGCGAGAGAATAAGAGCAATGACAAAATGAGGAACCTACAGATAAGCAACCGTGCTAATGATAATCCTCCAGTGTCAAATGCGCCTTCCACCCACGTGAAGGTACATGGCCCAGAGGGGTGTGTGCACCTCCGCCATGTGACTGGCCGGTTGAATTGGACCAATGAGCAAATCCCTCCTCACCTCATTGGCCCCTTGTAGTCAGCACTGCAGGCACTGCAGGTGGTAAGGTGGGTAAAGAAAGAAAGCACAGTGTGGGGAGTTGGTAACATGCGTGCGAAGTTGATTGCTGGACATTTGTGATCACTTAAAATAACGCATGTGTTTAGCAAACACTATTCATGTTTATTACTGAATGATATTATTATTATTGCCAAATACTAGCTATTTGCACAGGGGCTTGAAGGATGGATGAGAGCAAGGACAAATACGTCAGGTGCGTTGAGGGAGGAGGAAAGAATGCTTTGGAAGTTAGAGGAGGAGGAGGAGGAGGAGGAGGAGGGGGAGGAGGGGGAGGAGACAAGCATGGAAGGAAGGAAGGAGGGAAGGGGAGCACATAGCACGAGTATGTCTACTGACAACCTGTAAGTAGGTGGGAGAGGATATGGAGATTGGGTGGTGGGTGGGTGGGTGAGTGAGTGAGTGAGTGAGTGAGTGAGTGAGTGAGTGAGTGAGTTAGTGAGTGAGTGAGTGAGTGGGTGAGTGAGTGAGTGCAAACAGTGTTAGTAGTAGGTGCGCAGACAAGATGTGGGACAGAGAGAGAAAAAAAGTAAGGAGGAATTGGAGGCGAGAGAGTAGATACTATTGGGAGAGAAGTGAGTAAAGAAAAGGAAGAAAAGTGGTAGAAAGAGAAGCAATGAGACGGAAATGACGGGGCATTGTGGGGAAGATGAGGGAAAAGGCGTGGATGAGGTTGCATGAGGCAATAGAAGGAGTGGTGATGTGTGCGACGGTAGGGGTGGGGGGTGGGAGGTCAAAGGGGGAGAAAAGGTAAGGAAAATTTTCGCGAGTGGGGCGGCAGTCGAACTGGGGAGAGTTCGCCTCCCGCGCGAAGATGGTGCTGCTTGCCGCAATGCACTCCCTGGCCCTGGTGGCGGACAGCCCGGCCGTACGCACTGAGCTGCACGCATTCCCCGTAGTGACCGCGAGAAACGCACGCGCAGCGCAGCTACCGTACCGTACCATCAGCTGCCCCACCTGAACATGGTGGAGTGCTTTGACGTGTGGTGCGGTGCGGTGCGGTGCGGTGCGGATCTGCTATCCAAATAAAGAAGGAGTCATCCATGTGGATGGCTGGCTGGCCCTTCTCACTTCACTTTACTCGCAGTATGGTTTCATTCCATTTACGCTTCTTGATGTGTGCTGTTGCCTAATCTGACTTTGGAATAAGGCGTGACTAGCTTCCTCATCAGCTAATGGCGGTGTCTGATGAAACGGGTGCGCGCGCCTGGGGCCGCTTCGCGACCCCAGACCACGCGGTTCTACAGAGAAAGCTCCAACGTGGCTGATGAAACGAAGGCTAACTCTCCTGGTTCTGGTCTGAAACCGTGCTCGTGATCCCCTCCTCTTATGGTGTACTACTGCCCACTTTGATGGTTCAGCCCCTTTCTCCCTCCTATGGAGGTGTACTGTTGCGTAATCCAATGTTGCTTGGCAAGTGACCCACTTCTGTAGTGAGGTCACGTGACCGAGACCGCGACCTCAGCTTGCCTGGTGCCCCTGGTGGGGTCACGTGACATTCACCCTTACGCGGATCGATAGTTAGGGGTGCCCAGTGGCCCACGGTGGCCTTGGCATCGACGGAGACCCCTGATGAGTGTACGCGACCTTTACCTTTACGTGGATCGATGTCCAAGTGTGCCTCGTGTTCTGTGGTGGGGCTAGGATTGAAGTTGACCTCTGTCTGGAGCCCCACGGTGACGTCATGTGACCTTAACCTCGCCATGAATCGTTATCCAGGGACGCCTGGTGACGTACGTTGGCGTTGGAGTCGACGCTAACCCCCGTCTGGCGTGCCTGGTGATGTCATTTGACCTTGAACTCGGCGTGGATCGACATTCAGGCCTGCTGGGTGGTCTTGGGGTCGACGTTGATCCTGAAGGCGGATTGGTCACAATGCTTGAGAAGAACATGCCTAGTGAGAGACTAAAATTGGACCACTGGCGTGGCTCAGACGCTGGCCACAAGGTGATGATAAAGGGGCCACCGAATTCTCTTTTACTGCAATCAAGAGTTAAGTAAACAACAGTCGCACTATGTAGCCTTCTCGCGTCAGCCATTGCAACGTAGTTAATGGCAAAATGCACTTAGGAGCTATCCTTTCCATTTACAACACTTCCATGCAACTGAGAAGAGAGTTGACCGCAAAATCACTGAATCTTTTTGGCAATTCTACTGGATCTGGAGCCTCGTCCAGCTTGGGAAATGGACCCGGAGACGATGGAATTTGCTAACTATCACGCGTATTTGTGGACAGACTTGGACTGCTCGCCTAAGGTGGACGACAGAATAAAGAGCAGTTTTTGGCAAATGGGTTACCGCGTTCATTTACATTGTCGTGGTTTTCATCAAGTTATGGTAGGGGAACTTCTTAACGAAACTTTTCTGGATGGTTTAAGGCTAGTTTTGCACCTATTATCCGTAGCTACCTTGCGAAAAACAAGACTGGTGTGGTTACCAAATTTCGGTATTCTTAACATTTTTTCTTTTACGAATTGGCTGTGGATGCCCCATCCGTAGAATATACCCTTCCTCCAATAAGCTCGACCACGCTTTTCTCCCACCCTAATATAGCGCCTTAAGATCTCTTTGGAGGCAAAAAATTGCACAATACTTAGCAGAAAATGTACGTTTGGCAGGCAATAGTGGGTTGGGCTGCTGGCACAGCCCAAAGGTCACCCTTCAAATGTGAAGGATGCAGTCAATTAAGTAACTATAGCCGAATTCGAGGGCAAAAACAAACGCATTACAGCAGGTAGTTCTAATTTTAGGTACACATTCTCTCGGCCATTGTAGGTCAGGTATGAGCCGAATCTGCGGGCACAAGCGAATCGTTGAGGCGCATCATTAGCGTTAGGGCTAAGTACTCTAAACACCCTATCGCCTAGGCTTTATTGAGGGTAGTGTAGTGGGGTGTTCGAAGTAGGTCCTAGCACTCGACCAATGTCGTCTGTCGCATAATCCTCTTTACTGCCCTTCCGAACTTTAAGAAATTCTTTTCATTTGTTTTTGAAGGCTTATCAAGACGTTAAAGGAAACACGGAAGACTAAAGTATAGCGTGAAAAAGTTTCGCAAGTCATCGCGGTACTAAAAATGTTTATTCCAGCAGCTAATGGTATGCTTTGACAGGTTGTTTAACTTAACTCTTGACTAGACAAGAAACTGGATCTTCGCAGTTCCACTTACGCTGGGAGACTTTCATATCATTCAGCCCCTCCTTACCTTAGTAATATGTTCTTGCCTATGCCGCTGCTACTTTTTCCACCTTGAAAGACCGCTTCCGTCGTCGCTTCCCGACGTAACATATCTGTCATTTTCCACAAACTGCCGTGATATTGCGGGATTATTGTGTTAATTGGTGCCTCAAGGCTTTCGAAACTTTTCCTCTTGGAACAGAATGAACATGGACTTCACATTTAACAATATATTTTTATTAAATTATAGACCATGTTGGTTGCATTTTCAGATCTTATTGACAAGATTCGTGAGTCTTGATTATGATGACAAATGCTCAGCAGCTACTTGTTCTCAGTTCCTTCACATAGTACTGGTTTATCAACCCCATCTGTCGCTCTTACTGCTTGGCATGCGGTGGTAAAAGGTCGTCTTGGCTCAATGTTCAATGAAGCCTCGTATGTTTGATCATCACTTAGCAGCCGAGTTGGATCTAACAGGTAATCCACAACCTAAAAGGCGCCTTCAATCCACAGTTGTGACTCACCTCTTGCCTAAGTTTAATCATATAGGGCGTTTGGGTGTATCTCCTTAACTCCATGAGTACATGCGCCAGCTAAAGGAGTTGTAGTGACTTGAGAAATCAGTATTACCATTCTCATCTTGCAGAAATTTATCAAACCGTGTTCAGTAATATCCAATGCGCCCTCTTCGATGAAGGAGAGATCCGTCAGGTACATGCCCAGATAGGGTATGCACGGTGGGTCACAACTGGAATAAAATAACCACTAAGTTAGTGCTAGCAGTAACAACAATCATAACTCCAGTCGCAATTTTCAGCATACCGGTGGAGCCGTTCTCGCATGTTCTTAAACCTCGCGTTCGCAGCCACCAAAGTAAGAAGCTTGTCAAGGGACTGCTTAGACTGTTTTGAAACCACGTTCCAGGTCGCCTTCAGTCGGTGGACGGAACTGTTTTCCAAAGCCGCGCAAATTTGTAAAACTCCATTGTAGTTCTGCAAACATCGACATATGTCAGCGATTGCAATCCACTTTTCAATACAAGCTGCACGATCTGGGATGTCTGAGCGGGTAATGATCTCCGAAACAACTAGTTTACTGACTTCATTAAAGCGTTTCGTCACTAGCATCACGTGAGGCGCCTTGGTCTCCTTTCCATCCTTCATCCATACCTGATTCAGTAGTTCTCTGCAATACGGGCAAATGATTATGAGGTGGAATTCAGAGTAACTATGTCAAACAAGAAGTGGAGACTTACTGCGTTTTTATCGACCGGAAAATGTGGAAATCGAGATAGGTTAGCTCCTCCGCGATATCTAGTGCTGGTATTTTATCGAAGTTCTCCTTTGATGGGACCTTTGAAAACGAAAAAATGTTTACGGATTGCATATCAAGTTTGTTTTGCTAGTTTTGCGCTTTAATTGGCAGAAAACTATTTGAATCATCAAAAACGAAGCGAGAATTTGCCAGTGTAGACCGCATGAATTTATTTTCATCAGTCAGGAGATACGTAGATAGGAATGAGTAGGGCATATTTTCTTTATGGAGTTGTGTTCTAATTACCCAGTAATTTCCTTGGCATTTACTGCAGGCAAGTCACAAAATCCTGTCAGTGTTTTTTTATGCATGCAACGAATCAAATTAATTTGTTTGCAACTTATGTATTACGGAGACGCTGTGGGTTTTTGAACGATTCTAAGACCAGCCTAATAAAAAATACAACGAATTTTCGCATCGCCACTCAAGTTATTGTAAAATCTTAGGGGAACGGGCATGAGTTTTGGCTTCCTTTTAGTGCCTCCTGTCTGACCAATCAAAGAAGGCCAGGTTAGCACCTTGGCTTTGCTATTGGTTGAAATAAGTAAGTGGACTTTAACCGAAAAGTCAAATGAAAAATAAACTCACTTGTGATGGGGTCATGAGAATGTCTAGGTCAACATGAGATTCGACCAACTGGTCGTTGAGCATCTCCTTGGAAAGCTGGAAGGCCACCTTTCGATTTGAAACAATCAGGGGGGTTGTGAAGTAACTCCTCGAGCAGAACCTGCATTTTGGACTTGAGTAAGGCATCGCAGTCGAAATCCTGGACAAAAGGAAAGTGGAAGACAAATAAACTCGCCACTGAATCGGAGGAAATAGTGACAGTTCATTGCCGATAGTTGGGGTGATTTGGGTTTTTATTCGAGCAACCCACTTTCTAAGAAACAGAATATTCGTCTACCTACCTCTGGATACTTTGTGATCCAATGCCGCGCCACGTTTAACACCCTCAGTACTGTCATGCCCGCCACCACCGCCTCTCTGCCCTCCTCTGTGCTCGGTGATGTCAATCGCAGGAAATGAAACTCATCCTCTAAAGTCGTCTTTCCCGGGATGGATGCCATAGTTGTCGTAGGTGGCGTTTTATCCAAGTGTGGTGAAGACGCAACAGCATTTGCTGACGTTACTAGATTTGTTGCTATTGCTGTTTTTAGTGGGGATATTTGGATGGCGGCTGTGCGCTCATGATGAGACACTCGTGTCGAACCGCTGGCAGCAGTGGCTATTGCGAAAGCCTTCACCGCTGCCCAGTTGCTTGATCTTGGAGAGGAATATTAGGAAAATGGGATTAATTTGCAGATAATCAGAAACTTTTATCTTCTTCAAGCATTACTCATGGTAAAATTATTTAATTAAGCACTTTGTCACCTTCGTCTGGACAGTCGTGCAGAGGTTATGATAGCACCCGCTTTTGGAGGTCGACGATAAGTCGGCATGTCGCATGCATAGCTCACGTGGTTTCGTTGTCGAGTTAAGCTGGCTCTGCCCCCTAAAATTGGATTCAATATACTCGCTACTTAAAAGTAATAGGTAGCATCAAAGTGCAGTGCTTGACCATATTGTCAAGTGTTTAATGGGTGTGGGGGGAAAATATGGGTTAATCGGAAACAGTAAAACTTTCAATGATATGTGCATTCGGCAGAGGATAAAAAGCAACTTGAGAGGCAGAAGCATAACCAGATGACGGATACGATGGACAGCGGTCGCCCTTCCATGCAAACGCAGAGAAGGGAACCGACTTGTGATATGTGAAAGTCATACTTTCACGGGCGTTGTTCGGGGCTTTTTGTGCTTTTTCCAGGATACTGGGAGCAGAAGTTGAAACGGAGTGGCGTTCGATGATTGGCAAATTTGGCATGAAGGTGCTTTGATAGTCCTAAAGTGATGGCAGGGTCAAGGAAGAAACGTTGCTTTTTTCCAGTCATTCAGTCTAATATTAGAAAAAATGGAGGATCAAGTAACCCTTAAAGTTGAGCTTTTTGAAAGTGCCACGGTTTTCTCTACTTTAAAGCAAATGGTAGGTAGGAGGGCCAGTAGTATAAAGGCAAGTATTTAAAAGTTAACGCACCTTCTTGTAAGACTGTCACTTTTAATTTGCTCTGCCTTTATAGCGATGAGTGGTCTTACCCTGTTTCCAAAGAAGGACATTAGTGGCGAACCAGCAGTAGCGATGGGTAAGATGAATTCCCTCGTAATGAACTGTTTCCTCGTTTCTGTTCCTCTATGCTCCACTTTCACTTCATCTAAAATCCCAGACCGAAAAATGCTTGCGAATTGAAACTCATCATCTCAAAGCTCATGTCTAATTAGCTAGGCAAAGCGAATGTTGAATCGCAATAAACCCACCCATCGGACTAAGCCGTACAAGAGCCGATTTGTCTGCTTCAAGGATGGAGTGTTTTCCATCGCCTTCCCCCTCTACCTCCTTCTCCTCCTCCTCCACCTCCTCTCCCTTCTTCGCATCTTCACGCCCTTTATCATGTTCTTTGGCATCGCTGATTTCTTTGGAGTGTTCCGGTAATTTTAAATTGCCAATTTCCTTCTTTTCAGTTGGCAGTAAATCAGAACGGTTTTCACGGGACTGAAATGGACGAGTAAGTAGTATGTGTTCTGCATTTTTACCAGTGCTTTATACTGAATCGTTTGCAATAATGCTTTATGTTAATTAAAGAATTTGTCTTTCAATACCTAAAATTAATTTGTCTTCCTTAAATGATACTTTTTCGGTAACAAAGTAAATGCATTTCTTAGATCTTATCTTTGCTGTTCTCATGATGGCTTGCGGAGTTCGGTGGGCATGCAAATGGCAGCTTGAAAGTCCTCAAAACAGGAGGGGCGGTAGGACGAAATAATAAACAGACGGACTATGAGAATGTGATTACATCCTGTTTGTTTATTACTTTGTGTTTTTCCTTGGCTTTCCACGTTCTATAACGTGAGGCAAAGGGTGCATGATGTAAAGTAACCACCACAACCAACATATGTTCATTCATTCAGTGCCTTACTGCTTAATGAAATTCAACGTCAAGAGGAACAAATGAACCCTACAAACTGGCCTGTAACTAAGGGGTTTGTGTTGGCGACACTGAACTCACCGCATTCATGGTTGATGTCTCTACCACTTCCGCTGAATCATGGGAAGTTTTCAAGAAACCCGTCTCACTACTGCCCTCAGAGTTTTCAAGGAACCGAAAAATCCTTGATTTAATATCCTCTGATGCACTCCGGATCCTTCGATCTTCTGCATCTTCCTCGGATTCGCTACTTGCACCTAAAGTTTTAATTACGTGAATGACTATTTTAGGACACATTCCCTTAACTCAACGGCTTTTTAACTCACTTTCATGTTCTTCTTCCTTCAGAACATTTTCAGTGACCAGGTTTTGACGTGCAACAAAGGTCTGATGCCTGGCGACATCGAGCATACCTGCGGATACCCGTCTGCCACTCCTACTTCTGGCAAGAAAACTGTCGTTGTGATGGTGTTTAGCAAATTGGGTTCCAGGCCTAGAATTTCGCGAGTAAACAATTATTACTAAAACTGTGAGTAGGCAAATTTTAGATGACAAAGTGCTGGTTACGTATTTAGGTCCCTAGGCTGTCCTATCGACAGGCTTGAAATAAAATTATGGCTCAAATGTTAGAGAACAGGGCCATAGACTTGAGACGATGAATACGGAAATGAGTCAATGAAAGGTAAAGGGTTGAAACAGGGAGGTCCAGGCACATTAAAGCAGACAAACTACTAAATGGCCTGATTGAGTAATTGCAAATTAATGAAGAAATTTGCTATGAGTTGATACTTAGATACCCTTGGCTATAAAATTGTACGCATCTCCTGAACAGGACTTTCTGGGTGCGTTAAGTCTCGAAATGGATTTGACGAATCAGGAAGGAATTTGCAAGGATGGTAACTGGGAGACACTTTGTAGACTTCCTTATCAGGATTGGTTCGAGATAGAGGGAAGAATTGTCGAAAGTACTTTGATGGATAAATTATGTACAGGTGGGTGACGGCAATAGACATGGATTTGGATACATGCCCATGGATTGATGGATGGCTTGCTGACCAGAATGAAGTATAAGTGGACGGAATAAATGAGTGACGCCTAGATCAAGGCAGTGGATCTGGAAACTTCAGCATTACCTTGCTCGTAGCATGGACTCAAAGAGATCGAGATCAATTTTTGTTGAAGCCAGTTGAAGTGAGGGATCTCGAAGGACACAACGAAGCACAGCTATGATTGTAAGTCCGGTGGTGAAAACACGGTAGGTGAGAAGAAAGGTGTTCAGGTAGTCAATTGACTGAAACCGAGGATCCAAGAGGCGGTCCAAGAGACGGCCTAAGGTGCCATGGCGGACCTTCACAAGGCAAAGCGAGGATTTAATGATCATACTGTCAATTTGTCTTGGGAATAAGGGTATACCAGGGCCCTTGAGAGGTGCTTTGAAGTCAAAAGAGACAAGCGCTGATGCGCGATGGCTTTTAAAGCAATCCACTTATTGACACTCCTAGCCCAAGCCCTTTTTCACTCTCCCACTTCTAGGTCGTATGGGTTAAACGGGAAGTGGACGAACTAGTTATTACCTTGATGGAGCGCTTAGTGGCTGTTTCATTAACTTTTTCGGCACATAGGCTTGATTTCAATAGGAATCCAAGGTTGAGGAATGCCCTTGAACAGGTTGCGTGGTACCCAAACGTGCTGCGTTAGTAGAACGCATCATCCAGGAATGCCTCGAGCAGATGAGGTAAGACAGATGGTAAGCGGGAGGTTCGAAGAAAATCCCACTGTTGAAAGGCCGATGGGCTGACCGATTCGCCAACACTTGAATTCTTTTGAATTATCTCCAATGTTTTAAGTACAACTCAACAATTATGCTCAGCTGAAGCACTTCTAAAATTTCTTTTAGGTGGTTGGTACTTTCAAGACATTTTCTTTGGCTACGAAAGCATAAATGAGGTGGAGGTGGAATCCTCCACCGACATGCCAGTACCTTGGAGACACGCGCGTACCCACGACAGCCCCTGCTTTCTTAAATTTATATTTAGTCAGAAGGAGCCATCCACTTGCCTTAGTTCGTCCTTTTATCATTTGGATACCACAGGTGCTTACTCGACAGTCCTCTACTTTGTAGTGCCGAAGCATAAATTCATGTGGCAATATGTTAGATGAAGCTTAAAGTGGTTTCTGGACAACGCTAAACAATAACGAAGTCATTTTTTAACTTTTAGAATTTGTGTAGACCAAAAAATTTCGAATCAAAAGCATAGACTGCAAGTAAATACAAAAAGGCGATTACTTGAGGCATTTTACACGAGTTCCTTGTTGATCGATACTTAATGTCAGGACAGTCTTTGAACAGCCCAGGGTCCAAACTGGTAAAACAAAAAAGGGTGCTCAATAAACCAAAGTAATTAAGTAAAATATCCAATCCTGGTTGCTGTAGAAATTCGCATCGAACCCACCGAACTGAATAAGGCATGGAGATAGATGACACCTCGGAATGCGCGATGCTCAGCATATGACTGTAATGTAGTTGTTCAATGCACTAAAATTAAAAACAAACCTCTTTTGCCCCACAAATAGCAGCGTTGGTGTTTCATCTCCCTTGTTCCGCCCCAAGGGACCATTCAAGTTAGTAAAGAAGTTAAGCGACTCATTTTATTGATAAAAGTATAAAGCTGTACTTAAACTTTGACAGTTCTGTCGATTCTCGAACCTGACTTATATCCGAGCACCAGGCCTCCTTTTCTTGCAAATTAGAGGCTACTAGCCAAATACTGCTGGCGCCCTCCCCATCGCCTGGCCATGTTATTTGAAAAACGAGATTCCATAGCTGCCGAGGTGGTGTCGGGGTTGGTTGCCGATAAGGTAGACATCGTTGAGGTGATATGTGCAGGACTGTCATCACCAGAGTCGTCGGCGACAATTTTGCGAGTGAAGGAGCCCGGGCGTGTCTCTCGCTTAGACTTGCCTCAAAGACGAAACAAATTCTACCAATTGGGTGTAAGTGGCAGAAGAAAACGACGGAAAATTAGGCACGGAGAGGCATTGCAATTCACCTTCTTACACAAACTGGGTTAAAAACTGCTTCGTACATCTTACTAACTTTCTATGCTAAAAATGTACTTACACTTTGGAAGCCAATAAAGAGGAGGAGCTAAGTGTCGAGCTCAACAGATTGGTAAGATGCACCAGAATTAACACATTTTTGTTACCAAAATTACCGACATTTTGAAGTAGGCTGTCTTTTAGTGTAAATTCAAGTTATAAATGGCTTAGTGCCTAAATCTCAGTTCCATTAACATCTATCCAGCAAACCCACTAGCGAGGTTTGTAAATCAAGATGAGTTGAGGGTAGGAAGGAGAATATACGCTGTCTAAGTGCCTCTTCTCATCCTCATTCTTTTCATAGCAACTAAAGGGATGACTGTCGCGTCGTCAGTTGATATTTAAGGTCAAATAGAGGATATAGGAAGTAACGGATCATTATTAGATGGACGAAAGTAAAGCGGGCGGCGTCAACCTAGGTCGCCTATTTCGAGAGGCCAAAATTCTTAGATATAAGTAGTTGTTCACAGCATCCTGGTGTCTCTTGATTAGCTCAAAAGAAAAAAACACCCTCTCTGAACTTAACAGCACTTTGTTGTTTTTGCATTTCTTCTAAATCGCATCTTTCACAGCAGAAAGACATTGGAAGGAATACCTGCGTAATCACCTCCTGTAGTGCCTAGTGTCAGTGCGGCCAACATCAACGATCCGTGCGCCAATTTGGCGGGAATCAAATTCCATGGCGGCGACGCTGGTATGGGCTGTTGATGTTGTTGTGGTTCCGTGGGACTTAACTCCTCTTGTCCCCCAAAGCTGCAAACACTCGGTGCGCCTGAGACGGGGCTCGGGCCGCTTTCAGGGGTGTCGGTAGGTGGTGGAGAGCCATAAACTTTCAAAGAAGATTTGTTTACTCACAGGCACTGAGGATTTGCTCAGAAGTAGGCATGATGATTTGATCTGCTCCATTTTCACTTACCACTCTCGTCCTGACTCAAGTCGGATGGCATTTCTTCAACGAGGGTGCAACCTTGTAGCGGAATTTTGCCGTTTTTCTGAGCAAAGAAAGGAAAAGTGCAAACCAATTAACATGAATTGGGTTTGCTCTTTCATGAAGCTATGCATTTGTCATTTTAAACGTTCTCTTCTTCATCTGGTCCCAGAGACAAAGCTGATAGTTGTCTGGATACTGTAGAACGCGGATTTCACAAGCTGTAGGGTGGTGTGTACCACTTATTTGGTGATTTGCAGCTCTGAGTCACTGCAGTGTCGATTGAACCTGATGTATCACAAGCTTGTTGGACGCAAACATTCAGGTGCTCTCGGTCATAAAACAGTAGAATTTTCTGAGAAAATTTGTCAATTATATGAAGTGAAGTGAGATTGGAAAATGGCTAGGCCCCAAGAGAGGGATACTGTTGGCTGAACCAATAAAGCTTGAAGTTTCAAGACCAAAATGGTTTATGAAAACGTCCTGACTCGGAAGCGAAGCAATTATGCCCCGCTTTCTTGCTTTGTTTGTGTGAGGGGTGCGTGTGTTTTAAAAGGTGGTCAGCTATGTATAGGTGGTATAGATGGCTATCCATGTACAAGAATAGATACAAAGTAGAAGTTTCTTCTTCGGCTGTTGTCAAAGCAAGTAAAATCCGTCGGGCAATTCTGAGGATAAGTGAATTAGGGATGAGAGGAATGAGCACACTACGGTTGGACCGATTGATACCCGTGCTTTATAACGCATGCCCTCATACGATCGTAAGATGCACAATTCCATGAGGAAAGTCATTAGAAAGTGTTACTACGAAAACGACACGAAGGAGAATGACCTTTTAAAACAAAGTGCATCAGATCGAATATCACTATTTACGTACGAAAGCAATTCCTCCATTTTTAGCAGTGAAGATAAGCAAGCAGCCTTGATTTACGTGTTTTATTAAAAACGGAGAAGAGCATTAAGGCTTCTCTTACAAACGAATTTCGTAGATCAAATTTCATGAATTAAAAACGAAAAATCTAATAAAAACCTAAGCAAAATTCAAATTTGGAACAAATCAAAAGAGGCAATATGCTACTTAATCCATTTTAAGTAGGTTAAAACGTGATATTAGATAGCGTAACGTTTGTCTTGACAAATACACAAAATAGATGACTAGTCCACAACTGGTCATGACTACTTGCAGTGAAATAAATAATAGCTTCTTCAAGGTCGTTTAGTTGACTTGTTATTTACCTTAGCCAATTTGAGTCGTCCGGAATTTATCCTCGTTGCGATGAGAAGGTGGTTGGTAAAGAGGAAGACCTGCCTCAACCTCTCCTTTTTCTCACATGATGAGGAACTAAGTTGAGTGACTCGTAGGCAGGGATAGATTGCCTTGTTCATTGTCACCTGCACTAGAGTGCCTGGCGTAGACCAGCAAGATACAAAGCACATGAATAGGTAAAGCAAACCATAACCTGCTAGCGTTATTGCTTTCATGCATTAGAAAGCGTATGTTTACGCATGGAGGATCAACTTTAGATTAGATTGTGGAGTTGTTTTGCTCATATTTTAAGGTGTGTTCCAAGTTCCGCTAATCCCAAGCCTTCCTAACACGACTTAAAAGCTAGGGTTAAGTGTGTTCGACATATTCCACCATGAGCATGGCGGATTTCGCGCTTTGTTGCTACCGATTGCCTACATTAGAGATCGAGCTCTTTTGAGGCACTCGATACCGTCCGTGCATGTTCAACTCACTCCAGGTACAATCCTTTTGTTCTAGGATCGTTAAAAGTAAAACGAGAAAACAAACGGAGGTAAAAATAAAGTGGTTAGAACTCCGAAGGCTTAACAGCAACTAACTACTTATGAAACAAGGAAAGCAAAAGCATTGATACTTCTAAAGGCAGTTCATGATAATGCAATAACACCTGTACTACTCATGCAGCAGAAGTGGACTCACCCTGTCTCACAAACACCTGATTTGCATCGAGAAGGATGTCACACTTATCAGAAATCATGCGTTCGATCGCGAGGTTCTTGCGAATGTTCTCTGTCTCACTTACCTCATCATGAATCACCTTTCAAAGAAAAGTAAGTTACATGAGGTTGTTGATGCAATCGAGCTAAAAGAAGGGAACGTACTTGAGACAGCGTCTCTAATTTTCTCTTTGCATACTCCAAATTCGTTCTATCGACATGTTCGTGAGGTGTGTGGGCAAGAATTTCGTGCAACGTGACGAGATAGCGGGGGATCTGTAGTTGGATAAGATCGAGGAATACGTTCTACTAAACACATCAAGTAGGAGGTTTTGCTCTAAAACAACTAGTATGAATTTATTAATTCTTTTGCTACATTTAAAGGATTTGCAGAAGATTGAAAACTGCCAAACATTGTAGATTAAATTTTTACACACGAAGGAGTCCTTTAATCACCCCTCTGCTGACAGGACTTCCTTCCTTTTATGTATGCCGATGGAGATTCATTTGTGCTTCTGATGCGGGCACAGCTCTATCCACGACAACTCGTGAATGGTCAAATGCTAATACCGCCTCCCTAATCCACTACTACAGGCGATTTCGCAGTAGTCTTTACCAGTGAATGACGACCACTGCCTTGGCTTATCGATAAAGCATTCCCTCAATCTGACGCAGCGTGTCCAAAATACCTCGCTCTCTTCTAAAGAAGCAAAAAGCAAAATTTTTATGCCTTTTTTAGCAATTAAGATGTGTAAGAAAAAAGTTATTTACCCAACACCTAAAGATGAGTAGCAGTAATCAGGGATTACGGAAACCAGACTTGGCTTCACAGTGGAATTCTTGGGATGCAAAACCCTAAGCACTTATAAAAAACCTTGACTTTTCATAAAAGCTTATTTTAGGTTGTGCATCCACTAAACAAAGCAGGATCGCGATTTCCTTTATTTTTTACCTCTATCGGATGTTGTGACCTCTCTTTCACAACTATACCACCTTAATAAGGGTAAATCTTGCTTTCCACTACTACAAGCCACCGTAAAGTTAAGGAAGACCTAGAATGCCACATGTGTAGCGTTAGTAGAGAAAATCTGACCCATAAATTGCACCAACTTTATCTCTTTGGCCGATTTCTAAGACCTGGTTCCTCCTGAGGAATGGCTGGGTCTCTGAGGACTTATTCTAGTGCATGGCATTTTTGGGCGGTTCGCACAGTTTTGCAGCTCATTTTAGAAACCAAAATCAGTGAAAATGGCAACATCAAACCTAAATAAGTATAAAGGAAGATTGGACTGCTGTTTGTGAGACATTGGAAAAGACAAGTAATTCAGGCGAACAAATGATAACTTTCTTAATTGTAAAGCGGCTAAAATGATTCATTTGGAATAGTTGAGCAACCATAAGGTACAAACAGCTGGTGTTAAGGAAGTGGCATTAAATGAGTCCACGGTGTGATGATGAATGCTTCACTTATTTGTTGTGCACCTGTTTTGATTAATGCCGATTGGTGCTTCGATTTGGTGCATGAGGCCGAATCGGTCAAGAACACCCTCCATATCCCAAGTTGTAAAATACGTTTGTATATTGCAGTTAAGTAATAGAAGCAGACATGCAATTAATTTGCAATAGTTTGCGCAGAAGTTTGACATAAAGGGCCGTCGGAGATGGCAATCGAGAGAAAAGATGAGCAATTTATTAAGCAAAGTTTTAGAATCTGTTTTAGTATCCTGCGTTTAGCTTAAGTAAAGACCTTATCCACAAAAATTTAAATGGATTTGGTCAAAGAAAAAGAATTTAGGCAATGTTGCCTAGATCCAATAAACTACAGAAAGTCTATTTAAGTAGGTAACTCAAGCTCACCTGATACATAGGAGAGGTGATGAAGGATTCAATCGACCTCCCCTCACATTGCGATTTCTCCTCGCATCGTTTTAGCATTCGAGTGAACTCCTCCTTCATTTTATACTCAGCTAGAACTTGAAGCGAATAGTGATGATTGCGGACGTATTCCTGGTAGACGCCCAACATTGGCAGCAGCATGTCAAAGAGATCGCCTGTAAAATAAAATGGTGATAAGAAGGCACCAGTGACCAGTTAGTTTAGACAATTTTACAAAGTAATATACCAAGTACTGATTTATTTGCAGCTCAAGATGAATTATTCTCGTACTCAATGCTGTTGCCATTCCCCGAGTGCAAAGGAACCCACAAATGCTTTTAATCTGTGAACTTTTAATTTCCAGACTCTATAAAGTAGGATATTTTCCCTTTTATGCGTTTTATATTGCTTTCTATAGAGATCGTAAGAGGGTGGGTGGGCAGTCACAAATTCTGTGCCGATCGGGGCGAGCGCAAAAACTTCTAAAGATTACCCACTACATTGAGCATTCCCAAGCGTCGAGGACGCCAGACTTAGGTACGATGAAGTAGTACTGGCGGAAGCACTTTTATTAAGCACCGAATCCTCAGTCGCAGTGGACGACATTTCGCCTTGCCTGCGCACTCACTTGCTTACCTAGTTGGCTTTGAATTGGCTTCTGCCTTGTTGCAAAAACTCAACCAACTTTGTTACAAGCTGCTCAAAAATGATGCTTTGCTCCTAATCAAAGGGACAAATGATTCTCTCAAATTTAATTGTTGAAAGCTTATAATTAGTAGAACTAATGCAATTAAAGACGTCCGCTAAATGGGAGGAAGAGGTGAAGTAGGAAGCGCTGTGAATGCTTCTCCTTAGGCGTGACTTTGGCGGGTAAACAACTTGTTGGCCTTGGATTGATCCAGCCTCCAGTCTTCCTCAAAGAAAGCATATTAAAGTCGGAATTCTGGTCAGGAATGTCAATTTGTGATTTGGCGCTCTGAGCTGCCTCCTTTTTCTCAATTATCTCACCCACTTAAGCGACTGTCCCACTTTCTGGTGTGATGGGCTGATGGTGGGGGATGAAAGGGAGGCTGAGGCGGTGCCATCCCTTCCCCCCCCTTCCCCCAGCGAGGACCCATTCTCAGGTGTTTATCCACCCGTACACCAAGGGGGGAACATGAAGGTCATTTCACACCATTAATCGGTCAACAACCAATCATGGATGAGGTGGGTCGCGGAGGGAGGGAGGGAGGGGAGAGGTGAAGACCAGCAAATTGTTAGGGTGTCTATTGTTAATGCACGTGGGGCCAATTAGTGCTCCCTCCTGTCATGACTTCTTGCTCGACACAGAGGCATCACCTAATTATTTCACTGTCGCTTATGTTAAAGGCAATTAATATTTATTCTTCTCCCTCTTTTTAATGCTTCCTTCTTTTAATTAATCCTGGCGTCCTAGTTTTTTGTAACAGAGCCCTTGCACAAGTGAGATGCCTCCTTGGGGCAATGATTTGTTACCTCAGCCAAATCGCTTCCTTGCAGCGTGCTCTTCTTTGTCCACCTTAGCAACACGATTAGACTTGATGCGGACAGGAAGTACGCTCACCTTATAGCGACCAGACTTATGTGACATGTGATGACATGGGGAGGGCAAAGTAGGCAGGAGGTTGGAGGAAGGGGGACAAACTGTAAAGATTAGCGCCTTGTAGCGACCCACATTATGCAAACAGTAAAGCAAAAGACAATTTCGGTAGATATTTGCAGCTCTTAGTGAAGTAAGAAGTCTTTGGCTGTTAATTGGGATGAAGCTCAACATGAGACAGCTCGACATATCGTTTTCGGGCAAGCGCACTTTCACTTAGATCAACACGTCTTAGTCCCGTCTTGTAAATTATGTGCTCATTCAATGGACCATGCAACCTTTGAACATGCACTACAGATCCACTCCATCTCACATCACCAGTTTCGGTCAAGTGGTGCGTGCTCGTCCCAAGCAATGGAGGTGGGATGGTCCACTTCTTGGAGAGGGAGCAGTTGAGCCCTAGGTTCACTCCACACACACTCATCGCGATACCATCCAAAGGTTGGGAAGATAACCTCTTTTAGAACACTATCAGCAGTAGCCAATCAAGTGAAAGGATGTCACATTGCGGGTTAACAGCTCACATTGCAGGAACTTGCATGCAAGGAGTGCTGATTGTTGTATTTCTTGACATGTAACAGGGTTGTTGTAAATTACGAGTGGAGCAGGATTGAAGGAGACTGGGCTTGAGTGCGCCATTGTGCTTCAAGAAGGTCTCTCGTGCCTCCTTTTTGCAAGAGAATTGCAAAAACTTTTTGGGAGACTTGTTTACCACTACCCAATGCGTTAACTAGAATTTCTGCTTCCTCTCCCTTTTTTCCCACCACCGGAAGTCCCTGTGTTTTGCTCAACAAAAAACAACAACAACTTCCTGCCTGACTTTTGCTGGATTTTCCAAGTAGTGAGGCGAAATGGGGTGGACATATGATTAGCCTATTCACGTTGATTGAGACTACGGTTTTCACCTCTCCGACGAGATGTTGTAGCTTTAGACAGAGCAAATTATTAGCAGGCCCGTGCATTTTCTAGAGAGCCAGTTCAGAGAGGCTGTGCGAAGAGGCCTTTCCAGGCTCCGCTGTGAAGCGAAGGAATGTTGCTTAAGGCCGAGTTGACTCGCAACCTTATTATCACGCTTTCCAAAAATTTGGTGCTCTTCAGCTGCATTTGATTGCACACTTTACTTGAATTCAGTTTTGCCTAGACAAAAAGGGGAACTCTACTTTGCTGTCTTCTGTCTGTCCATTCAACTCCAGTGTTGCCCACAAAAGCATTAAGCAAGCTGTTAAAGTTACCTAAAACTTGGGCTCTAAAATTGACAAGTCTTCGTGTCACTCTTGAAAATTCAAAAATAAACACCTTTTATTGGGCACCATAAATTTTGATTCTCCGCCGAAATCGTATCAAGCCAATGCAGTGATGGGGCGTGCATACTACTTACAAATGCACAGTAGACTTGGGAAACGGATAGCTTGGTCCAAAAGTCAACCTACAGTTGATTGCACAATTAAACAAAAAGTGCCCAGCAATAAGACATGTGAACAGAATGGACATTCTTCAGGCCATCCAAATATCAAAGTCAGTAAGTTGCATTAACTAAAAGCGCTTTCGTTGATAAGATCTAGCGCCCATTTATGGCATCCTTAAGGCCATTTAATATTAAAATTTGCTGTTTTACCCACTCAGACGGTTTATTTCATGTAGCCTGTACTCCTACACACAATAATGCCATCTCGCCTGTGTCTACGATGCAATGGGGTCTTGTCTGCGTCAAAGGGAGGAGAACCAGCGTCCCTCTGACGTGCGTTATTGCGCCTTGAGGCAAGCCGCAACATCACAAACACTCTTGGAGGCGAGCATTCTTTCATCTCCAAATAAGTAATAAGGTGTTGTTCTCATACCCTACAAGGCTTTGGAGGTGCCGGACACCAAATGTTATGCACCGGTTTAGTAGAATCAAAGTCAGTTAAAATGGCTTGACAGGAGGGTTGAAAAAGATGGTTTGTGTGGACAAAATAATCACAAAAATAGGTCTACCCAACTTGAGAGTTGGCCAATTCTCCATTTTGCGTCGTAGGCCCTGAACGAAGATTTGGTGGAGAAACATTATTGTCTCCCTAGAAAGGCAGAAAGGAAGGAATCTTAAAGAAAGCTGAATCAAAGGTGCTGGGCTTTACCGACTCGGAGTTGCATAACTTATTGTTATTTTCCAGTGCGATCGCAGGCTTTCTCATCCTCTCTCCGTAAACAAACTAAAAAACCAAACAGTCTGTAAAGTGAGGTGGGATTAAGTTGGGTAGTGATCGTTATGAACCTTTCCACGGAGGGTTCACACATTTCAGCATCCCAAACACTTCAGGCGCAATGTAACGGCGAGGAGAGTAGCTATATGTAAAAAGGCTTTCTTGACAGCTAGAAATGCGTGTTTATTGTAGCCATACCTTTTTCTATGCCCAGCCAAAACCAATGACCTCTGGACCATGTCACCGTGTCCTGTGAAACGTACCCAATCGTGAGGGACAAGTGCGTGGACTCCCAGGCGTCAGGCTTCACTAATCATGCCAATCCCCTGTTTCGTAGGAAGCTATCAGCCACAGAAGTCACACTTGCCACGAACCACCTCGAGTTGTTCGTTACGGGGCTCCATGCTCCACCATCTCCCTCTACTCTCGGGTAGAGGTGTGCGACCGTGAAGTTAAAACAATGTGGCAGGGAGGAAGAGAGGCAAAATCCAGTCCCTTGGAAATTGTGCTGTTGTTGTTGTCGTTGTGCGACTGCTAACTATGGATTTGCATGATGGGTAGCACAATTCCCCTTCTCCCAGTCAACTTCACATACAGAACGCATCTCCAAGTCCAGTGCGTTTGTCTGGAGAAATCAGTGACTTTGCGGTTGGCTGTCATCATTGCTGCATGACAGTGTGGTTAATGACATGTTTCACTCGGGAGAGTTTCTCGACGACCACTGATTAAGAAACGATAGCTAAAGTGTAGGGTTAACCGATTGAAGCACCAAGAATGACACTTGATGGCACACGAGGTGCCATGCAATGCTCGCGTTGGACACCAAACTCTCAGGTCTCCGTGATTGTCTCCTCGCAAGATGACCTCTCCTACGGGCTATGCCAGTATTCGCACTCCTCCTGTCCGTCGAATGTGCATAGATTTTGCCCCACATCGTTTCCACCAACAGGATGACAGCTGCAAAGTCAAGTCCAGACTATGAACTTGCCACCTAGTCAGATCTGGATAAACCCGTAAATCGTTCTGAATGTTGCGCCTTAAATTGGATGTTTTATGCAAGCAAAGCGATGCCTTCTAGCCCATATGTCTAACTGCGTGGAATCCAAAATTCTCCACCTTATGGCATGTCCTTCCTTCCATCCTATTTCTGTCCACATCAACACAACCTCCTCGTCCAGGCAGGCACGGAATTTGGTTTCTTGGTGCAGTTATTGGATTCGGGCTTGAGTTAAGAGGGAGAGGAATAAGTGGTTGAGGGCGTGCAACCACAAAGGCTCTAAAAATGCATTCATTCATTAGCAAGGGCCGAGTGCTGAGCCTTGAAGTGAGTGTAGAGGCGACTGACTCGAGAGGTCAAACCAGTGGCATGCAGAATAGTCCATTACAAACTTATTCATGGATGCTGAACAGCTGACACTAGCGTGGTTGATGGGACTGAAACGGGTGTAGCGAAAATTCCCCCAAAACAGTAGCCACCAGTCATTCAGCCTGATTGGGTCCTATTCTCGCGAGACTGCACAACCCATGATTTGGCATTGCGTGATTACTTTCCTGTACCAAAATGGTACACCGCTTGGTGAAACCATGAATAAACTACTCACCCGAGGGAATACGCTACTTACACATTTAAGTAGATGGAGTTCACATCCTTATGGGCTTCTTTGAGCTGGCCGCCATTCTGAATGGTCGGAGGAAGCAAGTGACGAGTGTGATTAGTTGTTGAACATATTCCTCCTCCCCTTCAAACAGCTTGAAGACGATGGAGTTGCGTTTTCGCATTGATTCGGCGTGAGGCGAAAGGAGGTACTCCTCCACAATGTGTTTCCATCGGCGTCGACATAGCCAACCACGAAGAAATGACTGCACCTTGGTGCAAAGAAGATCAATTTAATTTGCTAGACAACTCAGTGTGCCCCAAGTTTCCTAAGATGTAGTTGGTGGTATTTAGGGACCCAGCCGCCCAGTCGCCCTTTACGTTCCCGCCAAATTAGTTCACCGTTCGTTGCCTCAATAAGTTTTACAGTCAACTTAAAAATCTTACTGATAAACAATTCTTATTGGCATCAAAATGCCAAATTCACAGCAGTTCCTTGCTCAAAGTGTGAAGCATGTCATCCCCAACGAAGACTGCCGCGGTCTTTTGTGGAGGAGGAAGAAGCGAGCTACCGACACTTACGCTGTTTGGATGAGGCCACTGCTTGGCGCCTCAAAGTACGTCATGTTGTTCACCAGAATGACGAGTTTGGTCAGCTTTTTGGTTTAAATTTTAATCCGCCTTTGTGATTGAATAAGAGGAGCTGAGGGATAGGACAATTTGCGCATTAGAAAAAGTCCACGCTTCCAGGAAAGACAGCTTTACACCAGTGAAAGTAACGGATATGAATATGGAAATTGATTTAGTCGTAGCTGCATCGCTGTATGGTGCAGTAAGAACCTCAAAAATGTGCGACACCGCTGAAACAGGTTAAAGTGACAAATCATTTTAAAGAAAGTATCGAAACGAATTCAAAGTTGAACCCTTTTAATTCCTTTAGTTAACAAGTTGATTAAAGGAGAGCCAGCTGTATGGTTAACTTTCTCCTCCTCCTCCTCCTCCTCCTCCTCCTCCACGTTCCCCCACAGTGGTGGAAGTGCTTGTCACTCCGCCCTGACGCCAGTCCAGCGGACACCCAGCGAGGCGATTGAGGAGGGAGCCCAAGTGAGCTGCCAACGGAGGCGTTCAGTGTCTGCCGCTTTTGTATATTTGCTGTTGTATTATGTGCGTACTTCCTGTTTCCAGGGCAATTTATGTTCCTCCACCTAATAATTATTCATTTTCTCTTAGTTCATTTAAATTGTCAAACTTAAATCCCACAACTCTTGATATCTGACCGAGGTTTACTACTTTGAGCACACACCAGGCAAGTATTTTTGTTAAATAAATGAAGCCTCTGAAAGGAAACTAAAGTAGATGCTAATGAAGCCGAATTGAATAGGCGGCACTACTGCTCCTCTTTGTCTGTTCAATTGCAAGAAGTGATACACCCTTTGTCCAATTAGTCGCCTTTTTTAATGCTCTAAAGGCATCTTTTTGAATGACATTGTTGTGCGACTGTTTAACTTAGGCGGATGCGTACACAGCGTGGATACGCCAGAGCTAGCAGTCAGGCTTCTCGCCTAGGCGTTACGTTAACAGTAAAGTAAGAGTCTGGACAAATGTCAATGCCCTGATTATTTGGCTGTCAATCAGTCGCCTTGTTGACATCTGGACAGAGAGGGGGAGGGACGGAGGGAGCTTGCACCCCCACCACCACCGATAGACACGAACGCACCGTTGAAAGTGGGTTCGTGCTTTCAGCATGAATCCCCCCTCCAAACGCACTCACTCCTTACACTTTCGTTGAGACCTACGTATGATGGTGACAATCGTTTGCATTACATTAGTCAATCTTACTGCCAATCTGCAAAGTCGGTTGAGGGGTTGGAGGAGATCTGTCACCCGACATTCACCTCGCCAAGGGACAGCATTTACAGCCACCAGGGAGGTGTGCGAAAGAGCATTGCGGTATGGAAAAGAGAAGCGCTTTGGTGGAAAGGCATTTACCTTCTTGATCTTGCGTATTTGGTCGGATTCCTCTACGAACAACTGAGTATTTGGCTTGGCTGGAGCAATGGCGTTGAGCTGGAGCAAGTAAAGAGAGATGTGAATGAATAAGTAATGCAGCAATGTCTCCTCCCACGTCAGAAAGGCCGCCTTAAAAGGTGTGACAGGTTGCTGTATGTCCACCTCAGGAAGTCGCCAGTGGCATGGCAGTAGGAGTAGATCGGTCTCCTAGCCACACCCGACTCTTCTCCACCTCCAAAACTCTTATCTTTTTGTTATCAGCAGTGAATTTAATTTGAGAAAGTGAAAAAGAAGTACAATCACGAATGATTGCATGTGTCTCTTCTGTTTCCGGTGTCAGTAGCGTGCATTTTGACTTCCCTCCCCCATTCATGCATATCAATCAACTGAACAGGAGTGATGATGCAGGAGACTAATCCTCCTCCTTCTAGAACAGCGCACCCTTTTTGTGTACTAGGCAAAGTAAATTTCTGAAAAAGGTGAGTATTTTGGGGAAACAAAAAAAGAAACATTTAGTCGTCAGACCTAATTGGGCTACATCATGGAGATAAGTCGTAGGTGGATTAACTGGGGATTATGCAAACAGCAACGGTTGCCTAACAACCGAATCTGGAGTTGAGGGACAAGTGTGCACAGGGTGGATGTGTGGTCGAGTTGGGGGGAAGGGGGATGAGGATGGGACCAAGAAATGGATGGATGGGTACCCAACTTCTATCAAGAACATAGCACTTGAAAGTACCTCACCCATTAGATTTCCTTTTTACCTCTACACCAGAGAGTCGTCATCATCCCTCTTCAAAGGCAAGTGCTCTACTCACCACATTCATTAAATGCCACCGCTTACTTCGTTTTTGAGTTTCTTGATTTCGGCCTCCAATTCATCGGTTTGTTGAAGGTACTGTAGTTTGGCCTTGCGTTCGGTCTCCAAGATCTGCAGCAGGTAGGCCTGGTTCTCCTTCAGCTCCTGCCTCGACTCGATTACACTGCTGTACCTATAAGGCACCGGACGAATCCTAAAAGACTGCACGTTTGATCAGACTGTTGTCTTTTCTGTTGCCCTCAAGACGGAGGCATAGCTCTCCTCAGCTCCACGCACAGTCTCATAACCTCCATGGGGACAACCGAGGAGCTATGTAGGTTTGAGAAGCAGCAGTGTCTTTACATCGTTTAGTGGCTCTCTATTGCTCTCAGAACGGAGAGACCGATTTTACAGAGACCTCGCCCCAGGTCCCTCTCTCTTCAGAGTCTAATCAACGCTGCAGGTCCATCGACATGACTCAAAGCCAGGGCCGCCATGGCGCATGCAATAAATGATCCAAACGGAGAGACGGTACAGTGGAATGTAAAAGCACCAGTGCAATAAAACGTTGTGATAGTCTGTAAAGCAATGAGACGACTACTTAGTGAAGGAACGACTGACAAGGGAGGCCAAATTACCCGGCTTAATGGCATGCTCAAGAGCCTCTTTGAGAGATGGTATTCTTCGTGCTGCATGAACGATTTTGCTGTCTCATGCATGGACAGACAAGTTGCTACTAATTAAACGAAGCGTTGCGTGGTAATGAAGCAACTTTTGACAGAGAGAGAGAGAGAGAGGCGTAATTAGTCTCACTGACCGGTCACTTGGTTCAGTCCACGGCAGCCTAACAGGTCCATCGCAACCTCAGCTAGCCTACAGTTGAGTTGAGTTGAGGTGGAATTAATTAAAAAGGACCAAAGATTGTAACAGTTTGTGGCTGTGATAAAGCGACACGCCTTTTGCTTTCTGTCCCATAGGGATGCTGTGTCGAATGTCCCCTGGAGACCTCGTATCAACTTGCCAGTGGTTGAATACCAACATCCGAGGAGGCGGACAATTTGACTTAATGAGCGGGGTAGAGGCGCTACTGCTTTCTCTTTGGACAGTAAACAAAAGGCAGTTGAGGAAAAATCCTCTTATTTTCCAGTTTCCATCTGCGGTTAAACGGCATCGAAGAGATTTGTAATTGCTTCTGCACTGTTAGATTTTGGTTACTTGTGAAGCTTTGTCAACAAAGTTAGCGTTTGAAAATAAAAAACAGGTCTCTCTTGCCATGTGCATGGCGTAATCTACTTAAATGGGAAACAATTAGGTCTTTTTCCCGAATGACACACCCAACGATTCTACATCTAACTGCCAAGAGCCGAGCAAATCGAAGAATTTGAGCTTCGAATCATTATTTCCCTCTATACCCACAATTTAGCAGTGTTCTCTTTTCCGATTTGTGCAATCCTAATAGTGGAATATGCATTATTCATGTCTCCTCGAAACTATTTGCTCACCTTGCACCTCGAATGGCCGCAACCCAGTCGTCGCATTTCTCCTCACTGTCCGCACGCAGCTCGTAGTACTTTTTGCGTTTCGGCAGGCAGCAGATTGTAAAGCAGTGCTACAGGACATCCAACGCAAAAAAGTAAAATATAAATTTAAAAAAAGAAACCATTTGTTTTTTGTTTGCTAAGCATTCTAACATTTACCCTTGATTCTTATCCTCTTGGCGCACACTTACATCACCGATTGCATGCTACTATATTATATGCTGCAAATATCAGTTGTATAACAGGCACTTTTGCTAATTTTATAAAAGAAGGTGCTTCTCATTCATTAAAATTGCAGCTCTTCTCTAAAGTAACTAAGTTGGAGTTTTGTTTAAAGGGAACTGGAAGAAGTTTTAGGCATGCAGCTTGATTTGCAATTTTCCTGAAGGTATTCTTAGTCAGGCCTACTAAAACTACCACCGGTTGTTTTGTCAAAACTTATTTAACAATCTGTTTTTATGCAAAGAGGAGAGGGAGGGCTTCTGAGTAATTTTTTATAGCAGGATTGAAAACCTTGGGTTTCTTGAGGTGTCAGGGCTGCAGAAATCAGAAAAGGAGACCCATACATCACGAAGTTGGTTGAATTGAGGGAACGTTTGGAAAAACTGGTTAGTTTCTTTTAATGCATACAATAAAATTATCATTACAATTGACTTCATCATTAGCCGTAATTAATAGGGGTAATTCGATCGACTTTAATTTTTTGCTTCTCTTTATCTTCTAACCACTTAGCGATTCATTTCAATTTCCCAATCACTCATCAGCCAGCGAAGGATTTATCCAACTGTCAATTCATTCACTCAGTCAATAAATTTGTTGGCTTTTGCACTGCCTTCAACTGTGATGAACACATTCACCACAACTATTTATTAAACCAAAAATCGGTTCGTTCATTGGTCTGTCCAGTCGCATGTGCATCCCTCGCACCATTTGTCAAGTTCCACTCCCCTTCCTCTCCGTTTATCTATTCGGACGACCGCACGAGATCCACATCTTTGTCGAGATGTTACCCCGCTTTTCACAACCATTTAACCGCATTCCGACACACCTCATGCCAGGGGGCCTTTTACTATCAGAGAATTTATTTTGAGGCAGGCAAGTCAGTTTTCCCAGCAAGAGATGGGCTGAGCCACACTGCCTGTGAATGAAGCAGAGGTTTGGACGCCCACTTGCCTACCTGCCTGCCTGCCTAGTGAAACAGAAGAGCACCAACTCACGTCGTGTTGCGGTGCGGTGCGCGTGTCGTGGGAGGTGCGCAGCACGAGGGTCTTCTCGCAGTACGAGCCCTCCAGCAGCGCCATGCCACACGGCTCCCTCTCCAACTTCTCCGACTCGAATTGGAAAAGCATGTTCTGGTAGAGCACAAAGTATCTCGAGGCAAAAAGGTAAGGCAAAGCATTCTTCTTATCTTTCCCTCCTCCTTTTATTGCATTGTGTGCATGTAAATTTCATTAAATATGAAGAAGAAAAGAAATTTCGTTGGTTTATGCTAGAGGTTGCCTGTGCACCCGGACAGGTTGGGGCTAGGTGCTGACCTCAGTCTCGACTGCGGGTGACTTCATATAACGAGCACCATAGTTGAAGGTGAGGCAGCTTAAAGCGCTTCGGTGGTGTGAGTGAATTTACTACTTGCTGTTACCGTCAGGAGTGGCCTTTCATTCGGCAAGTTCAAAATGCGGGTTTCAACTATACGATGGGCCCTGAAAATGCGGTAAATTATTCTATTGAAAGGCCCTGACATTCTAGATGATGATGGAATGGACATCTATGAGGAAACGTGTGGTTTGGTAAGTATTGACTGTTTATCAAGAAATGGAAAAAATAAATTTGGCTAAGATTGGAGCTGAAGATGGTCTAGATATTTAAGGGCATTTTTATCCATAACAATATGCACCTCATTATCGAGGAACTCAATGCCTCTTCACGTCTCCTGCCCTTTTTCGTTTACACACAACAAAGTGACTTTTCGCCTGTTTTGCAAAGGGAAAGGCAAACTGTTTAGGAAGCAAGAAATGATGCGCTATATGGGGAATTGGGAGACTTAGAAGTATGAAATGCGAGCGTATTGAGTCTGCCATTGATTAAGCTCGGGTTTCCCAAACCTTTGGGAAGCCGGTGCGCATTACATAGCACAAAATAAATTTTCCTCCTCATTGGAAGGTGTCGCAAGAAGCCACAATGCAGTGGGAAGTCAACCGAAACCAAAGCTGTGTTTCAGGAGCTGCAGAGGACCCAAGTCCGCATAACAGTGGGTTAAGTGGAAAAGTTTGAAAGAACATTTGCCCTAGAATTGCATCTCTTCCACTGGTAAGTCTCTATTCAACCGGCAACTTTCATCCACTTTCAACATACAGGACAATATGTGAATTATGCATGATGCTCAATTAAATGCATAAGTAGTTGCGGTGGTCAACTTACCGTTGCTGCCACTTCCCGGAAAGGGAATTTCTCTTCCACAAATAGCCAGTCATGGTGGCTTGGCTATCCTCTCTGGCTTTAGTTGCAAGGTAAGCAAACTGCGTTCGCATCGGTCGTAGAGATATGGGCATCTTGTGGCCAGCTGTGGCAAGCAGCGCAGCTAACAAGAAAAACGACTAAAATAGGGATTCGTTGTGCTCTTTATTATTAGGGATGTGTCCTTAGTACCCCCAACGGCTGCCAGGACGTTAACTGGTCACATCAAATTGTGAGAGATGTAAGGGCAGGAGACCCATTATCAGCCCCACGTTCTGATGCTTTAAGGCGACAACAATGTCGTCAGCTGTGACTTACTTGGACCTTAGCATGTGATTGGAAAGTGCTATTCAACCTGCTTTGTCCTCAGTCTGCTCCTCAAGTATGAGCAGAGTTTTGAAAAAAAATGACAATTCAAGAACAAAAATAGGACCTTCTTAAGGCGACTAAAAAACGACAAATTCACAAAATTCCTAAAAAGTGGTGGCTCGAGTACGGCGGATCAAATGTATAGGACAATTTACAAAAGAAGTGCTGAAAAGGGGCATTATAATGCACTTTATGCTACATGTCACTTGACTGTCTTGAAAAAAACTGTTTTAGGCGAGAGAATAAGAGCAATGACAAAATGAGGAACCTACAGATAAGCAACCGTGTTAATGATAATCCTCCAGTGTCAAATGCGCCTTCCACCCGTGAAGGTACATGGCCCAGAGGGGTGTGCGCACCTCCGCCATGTGACTGGCCGGTTGAATTGGACCAATGAGCAAATCCCTCCTCACCTCATTGGCCCTTGTAGTCAGCACTGCAGGCACTGCAGGTGGTAAGGTGGGTAAAGAAAGAAAGCACAGTGTGGGGAGTTGGTAACATGCGTGCGAAGTTGATTGTTGGACATTTGTGATCACTTAAAATAACGCATGTGTTTAGCAAACACTATTCATGTTTATTACTGAATAATATATTATTATTGCCAAATACTAGCTATTTGCACAGGGGCTTGAAGGATGGATGAGAGCAAGGACAAATACGTCAGGTGCGTTGAGGGAGGAGGAAAGAATGCTTGGAAGTTAGGAAGAGGAGGAGGAGGAGGGAGGAGGAGGGGGAGGAGAGACAAGCATGGAAGGAAGGAAGGAGGGAAGGGGAGCACATAGCACGAGTATGTCTACTGACAACTGTAAGTAGGTGGGAGAGGATATGCGATTGGGTGGTGGGTGGGTGAGTGAGTGAGTGAGTGAGTGAGTGAGTGAGTGATGAGTGCAAACAGTGTTAGTAGTAGGTGCGGACAAGATGTGGGACAGAGAGAGAAAAAAAAGTGGGAGGAATTGGAGGCGAGAGAGTAGATCCTATTGGGAGAGAAGTGAGTAAAGAAAAGGAAGAAAAGTGGTAGAAAGAGAAGCAATGAGACGGAAATGACGGGGCATTGTGGGGAAGATGAGGGAAAAGGCGTGGATGAGGTTGCATGAGGCAATAGAAGGGTGGTGATGTGTGCGACGGTAGGGGTGGGGGGTGGGAGGTCAAAGGGGGAGAAAAGGTAAGGAAAATTTTCGCGGGGGGCGGCAGTCGAAACTGGGGAGAGTTCGTCCCGCGCGAAGATGGTGTGCTTGCCGCAAGCCGCACTCCCTGGCCCTGGCGGCGGACAGCCCGGCCGTACGCACTGAGCTGCACGTTCCCCGTAGTGACCGCGAGAAACGCACGCGCAGCGCAGCTACCGTACCGTACCATCAGCTGCCCACCTGAACATGGTGGAGCGCTTTGACGTGTGGTGCGGTGCGGGGCGGTGCGGGTGCGGTGCGGATATGCTATCCAAATAAAGAGGAGTCATCCATGTGGATGGCTGGCTGGCCTTCTCA
>CM010312.1:21126823-21221314 GCA_001923025.3 Taenia multiceps | reverse complement strand
GTGTTCTCTTTTCCGATTGTGCAATCCTAATAGTGGAATATGCATTATTCATGTCTCCTCGAAACTATTTGCTCACCTTGCACCTCGAATGGCCGCAACCCAGTCGTCGCATTTCTCCTCACTGTCCGCACGCAGCTCGTAGTACTTTTTGCGTTTCGGCAGGCAGCAGATTGTAAAGCAGTGCTACAGGACATCCAACGCAAAAAGTAAAATATAAATTTAAAAAAAAAACCATTTGTTTTTTGTTTGCTAAGCATTCTAACATTTACCCTTGATTCTTATCCTCTTGGCGCACACTTACATCACCGATTGCATGCTACTATATTATATGCTGCAAATATCCGTAGTATAACAGGCACTTGCTAATTTTATAAAAGAAGGTGCTTCTCATTCATTAAAATTGCAGCTCTTCTCTAAAGTAACTAAGTTGGAGTTTTGTTTAAAGGGAACTGGAAGAAGTTTTAGGCGTGCAGCTTGATTTGCAATTTTCCTGAAGGTATTCTTAGTCAGGCCTACTAAAACTACCACCGGTTGTTTTGTCAAAACTTATTTAACAATCTGTTTCTATGCAAAGAGGAGAGGGAGGGCTTCTGAGTAATTTTTATAGCAGGATTGAAAACCTTGGGTTTCTTGAGGTGTCAGGGCTGCAGAAATCGGAGAAAAGGAGACCCATACATCACGAAGTTGGTTGAATTGAGGGAACGCTTGGAAAAACTGGTTAGTTTCTTTTAATGCATACAATAAAATTATCATTACAATTGACTTCATCATTAGCCGTAATTAATAGGGGTAATCTGATCGACTTTAATTTTTTGCTTCTCTTTATCTTCTAACCACTTAGCGATTCATTTCAATTTCCCAATCACTCATCAGCCAGCGAAGGATTTATCCAACTGTCAATTCATTCACTCAGTCAATAAATTTGTTGGCTTTTGCACTGCCTTCAACTGTGATGAACACATTCACCACAACTATTTATTAAACCAAAAATCGGTTCGTTCATTGGTCTGTCCAGTCGCATGTGCATCCCTCGCACCATTTGTCAAGTTCCACTCCCCTTCCTCTCCGTTAATCTATTCGGACGACCGCACGAGATCCACATCTTCGTCGAGATGTTACCCCACCCTTCACAACCATTTAACCGCATTCCGACACACCTCATGCCAAGGGGCCTTTTACTATCAGAGAATTTATTTGAGGCAGGCAAGTCAGTTTTCCCAGCAAGAGATGGGCTGAGCCACACTGCCTGTGAATGAAGCAGAGGTTTGGACGCCCACTTGCCTACCTGCCTGCCTGCCTAGTGAAACAGAAGAGCACCAACTCACGTCGTGTTGCGGTGCGGTGCGCGTGTCGTGGGAGGTGCGCAGCACGAGGGTCTTCTCGCAGTACGAGCCCTCCAGCAGCGCCATGCCACACGGCTCCCTCTCCAACTTCTCCGACTCGAATTGGAAAAGCATGTTCTGGTAGAGCACAAAGTATCTCGAGGCAAAAAGGTAAGGCAAAGCATTCTTCTCATCTTTCCCTCCTCCTTTTATTGCATTGGCGTGCATGTAAATTTCATTAAAATTGAAGAAGAAATTTCGTTGGTTTATGCTACGAGGTTGCCTGTGCACCCGGACAGGTTGGGGCTAGGTGCTGACCTCAGTCTCGACTGCGGGTGACTTCATATAACGAGCACCATAGTTGAAGGTGAGGCAGCTTAAAGCGCTTCGGTGGTGTGAGTGAATTTACTACTTGCTGTTACCGTCAGGAGTGGCCTTTCATTCGGCAAGTTCAAAATGCGGGTTTCAACTATACGATGGGCCCTGAAAATGCGGTAAATTATTCTATTGAAAGGCCCTGACATTCTAGAGATGATGGAATGGACATCTATGAGGAAACCGTGTGGTTTGGTGTAAGTATTGACTGTTTATCAAGAAATGGAAAAAATAAATTTGGCTAAGATTGGAGCTGAAGATGGTCTAGATATTTAAGGGCATTTTTATCCATAACAATATGCACCTCATTATCGAGGAACTCAATGCCTCTTCACGTCTCCTGCCCTTTTTCGTTTACACACAACAAAGTGACTTTTCGCCTGTTTTGCAAAGGGAAAGGCAAACTGTTTAGGAAGCAAGAAATGATGCGCTATATGGGGAATTGGGAGACTTAGAAGTATGAAATGCGAGCGTATTGAGTCTGCCATTGATTAAGCTCGGGTTTCCCAAACCTTTGGGAAGCCGGTGCGCATTACATAGCACAAATAAATTTTCCTCCTCATTGGAAGGTGTCGCAAGAAGCCACAATGCAGTGGGAAGTCAACCGAAACCAAAGCTGTGTTTCAGGAGCTGCAGAGGACCCAAGTCCGCATAACAGTGGGTTAAGTGGAAAAGTTTGAAAAGACATTTGCCCCTAGAATTGCATCTCTTCCACTGGTAAGTCTCTATTCAACCGGCAACTTTCATCCACTTTCAACATACAGGACAATATGTGAATTATGCATGATGCTCAATTAAATGCATAAGTAGTTGCGGTGGTCAACTTACCGTTGCTGCCACTTCCCGGAAAGGGAATTTCTCTTCCACAAATAGCCAGTCATGGTGGCTTGGCTATCCTCTCTGGCTTTAGTTGCAAGGTAAGCAAACTGCGTTCGCATCGGTCGTAGAGATATGGGCATCTTGTGGCCAGCTGTGGCAAGCAGCGCAGCTAACAAGAAAAACGACTAAAATAGGGATTCGTTGTGCTCTTTATTATTAGGGATGTGTCCTTAGTACCCCCAACGGCTGCCAGGACGTTAACTGGTCACATCAAATTGTGAGAGATGTAAGGGCAGGAGACCCATTATCAGCCCCACGTTCTTGATGCTTTAAGGCGACAACAATGTCGTCAGCTGTGAATTACTTGGACCTTAGCATGTGATTGGAAAGTGCTATCCAACCTGCTTTGTCCTCAGTCTGCTCCCCTCAAGTATGAGCAGAGTTTTGAAAAAAAATGACAATTCAAGAACAAAAATAGGACCTTCTTAAGGCGACTAAAAAAACGACAAATTTCACAATAATTCCTAAAAAGTGGTGGCTCGAGTACGGCGGATCAAATGTATAGGACAATTTACAAAAGAAGTGCTGAAAAGGGGCATTATAATGCACTTTATGCTACATGTCACTTGACTGTCTTGAAAAAAACTGTTTTAGGCGAGAGAATAAGAGCAATGACAAAATGAGGAACCTACAGATAAGCAACCGTGCTAATGATAATCCTCCAGTGTCAAATGCGCCTTCCACCCACGTGAAGGTACATGGCCCAGAGGGGTGTGTGCACCTCCGCCATGTGACTGGCCGGTTGAATTGGACCAATGAGCAAATCCCTCCTCACCTCATTGGCCCCTTGTAGTCAGCACTGCAGGCACTGCAGGTGGTAAGGTGGGTAAAGAAAGAAAGCACAGTGTGGGGAGTTGGTAACATGCGTGCGAAGTTGATTGCTGGACATTTGTGATCACTTAAAATAACGCATGTGTTTAGCAAACACTATTCATGTTTATTACTGAATGATATTATTATTATTGCCAAATACTAGCTATTTGCACAGGGGCTTGAAGGATGGATGAGAGCAAGGACAAATACGTCAGGTGCGTTGAGGGAGGAGGAAAGAATGCTTTGGAAGTTAGAGGAGGAGGAGGAGGAGGAGGAGGGGGGGAGGAGGGGAGGAGACAAGCATGGAAGGAAGGAAGGAGGGAAGGGGAGCACATAGCACGAGTATGTCTACTGACAACCTGTAAGTAGGTGGGAGAGGATATGGCGATTGGGTGGTGGGTGGGTGGGTGAGTGAGTGAGTGAGTGAGTGAGTGAGTGCAAACAGTGTTAGTAGTAGGTGCGCAGACAAGATGTGGGACAGAGAGAGAAAAAAAGTAAGGAGGAATTGGAGGCGAGAGAGTAGATACTATTGGGAGAGAAGTGAGTAAAGAAAAGGAAGAAAAGTGGTAGAAAGAGAAGCAATGAGACGGAAATGACGGGGCATTGTGGGGAAGATGAGGGAAAAGGCGTGGATGAGGTTGCATGAGGCAATAGAAGGAGTGGTGATGTGTGCGACGGTAGGGGTGGGGGGTGGGAGGTCAAAGGGGGAGAAAAGGTAAGGAAAATTTTCGCGAGTGGGGCGGCAGTCGAACTGGGGAGAGTTCGCCTCCCGCGCGAAGATGGTGCTGCTTGCCGCAATGCACTCCCTGGCCCTGGTGGCGGACAGCCCGGCCGTACGCACTGAGCTGCACGCATTCCCCGTAGTGACCGCGAGAAACGCACGCGCAGCGCAGCTACCGTACCGTACCATCAGATGCCCCACCTGAACATGGTGGAGTGCTTTGACGTGTGGTGCGGTGCGGTGCGGTGCGGTGCGGTGCGGATCTGCTATCCAAATAAAGAAGGAGTCATCCATGTGGATGGCTGGCTGGCCCTTCTCACTTCACTTTACTCGCAGTATGGTTTCATTCCATTTACGCTTCTTGATGTGTGCTGTTGCCTAATCTGACTTTGGAATAAGGCGTGACTAGCTTCCTCATCAGCTAATGGCGGTGTCTGATGAAACGGGTGCGCGCGCCTGGGGCCGCTTCGCGACCCCAGACCACGCGGTTCTACAGAGAAAGCTCCAACGTGGCTGATGAAACGAAGGCTAACTCTCCTGGTTCTGGTCTGAAACCGTGCTCGTGATCCCCTCCTCTTATGGTGTACTACTGCCCACTTTGATGGTTCAGCCCCTTTCTCCCTCCTATGGAGGTGTACTGTTGTTGATGTAGTTAGGGGTGCCTAGTGGCCCACGGTGGCCTTGGCGTCGACGTTGACCCCTGATGAGGTCACGTGGCATTTACCTTCACGTGGATCGATATTTAGGAGTGCCTCGTGACGACGCAGCGACGCAGTATCCAAGGCAAATTCGACTCCAACGCTGCCTGTCTGCAAAATATTCAAAATTTGGTCATATAACGACTTTAAGCCTACTCTCGACAGGACAATCAATTCCAATAATGACTACTCGTAGAGAATCTACTGATGCAGCTAGAAACCATCTGCATCACATGCATGCGGCAACCCCAACGTTCTGCCTCGAACCAGCCAAAAACTCTTCATCATCAACTTCCAGACGGTAAATAACAAACACCGACAATTTCACTTCCATGCAATCAAATCACAGTGCCACCTAATAAACCCGACCTATCTCCTCCCCTCCCCCTCATAGATCTTGCATTTCACAATGCCATCCACATGCAACCACCGAAGAATCCGGACAGTGGACGTGGCGGTCCATTTTTCCTTTGGGATAGACAGACACCAACGGCTATTTACCATGACACATCTCTCACACCCATTCGATACCGTAAAAGGTGAAGTCAACCAGTGACCTCCATCAACTGATGACACTAAAAATTCAAGGCCACACCGTCTAATATCAATGGGCTTAGCTACAAGTGCATTGATATTAGCATGCGTAAAATTTGGATTTAATTTAAACTGCCACCTTAGGACTGCACTTCCCACCGAACAGTCAGAAATCTGCTAGCGCATCTAGCTACCACTACTTACACCACGCACACCTGATAACACAATTATCCATGCCACCCTTTACGGACAGCTGCAAAACGACCAAACTAGTAAAATCTCATGTCTACTCACCTCCAACAGCAAAGACCCTCACCTCGCCAGGACATCCTACGTTTCAAAGTCTGTTGCTCATCACCATATCTTTTAGAAGCCGAAACTAGGAGGTCAGCACTTGTTTCACTCCCTTTGCGGTTTCAAACAATCTACGATGAAAAATGAAGGCGTCACAATCAAAAACATTTCTCATATCCGCCTCGTTTTGCCAAATAGCTATGCATTATTGACCAGCAATGGGAAAAGTGCATCAAAAGTAATCGCAACTAGTAAATTGAGACTCGTTTTTACCTGGACAAAGTCCGAAGCAATGGCAAAGGCAGAAATCATATTTAGTGTCAGTCGAAAATGCCCCTACACTTATAGCAAATACTTTACCAAATACTAGGCGCATTTTCAACAATGTTCAGCAAATTGGGCCTCGGTTATCTGAACCCACCTTTATTACAATAAGGAAATAAAACAATGAAAATTGGTAGCTTAAACTATTGTACAATGTAATCAAAAAAGTAAACCTTAGTAGTAAATAGGTGTATACGAAATTGGATGTTGAAATGCACACATGTGTAAATGAGCACCTTTAAGACGTATTAAGACTAATGCGATAACGAACTAGATTTTCAATTTTTTGCAGGCCTAAACAATATGAATCAGAATTCATTGTATCAACAATGGCAAGCTACTAAACGCGAATAATAGCATTGGTATTTCTGAAGCGCCTGACACTTCCTCAAAATATGTAAAATAGGTAACAAATGGTCCCGCGCCAAAAGACCGAGGACAAGTTACAAAGCACTCGTGCATCGAGTCGTGATCATTTTGAATGTAGCAATGTATTTAAACGTAGTTTGTTTATTTGCTCTGCATAATTTATCAACAATCCTACCTTACCGAGCAATCATTTCCACCACTGTGAGGCAGTGCTGCAACGAGCGCAGTTAAGCCTACACATATTTTAGTGACCGTGCTGACAAAGAAGTCAGCTAATTTTCTTCATTTCTTTCTTAGAACCTTTTATTACATACTATCCGCTTGTATCTTTGATAAAATGGGTGGAGACAATGGAGCATATATTTGACGCGAATTTATAAATCTCCTCGAAAAGCCAAGCTTATGAATGGGTCTTTGCCTACATGGGTGTGAACACAGCTAAGTTTTATCTAGTTTTACGTAATTTTACCCAAAATATTGATTATTCGTTTCTTGAGGTTTGGTACGGTCCCTAATGGTGCGCAGGACTTGCTTTTGGCATCAAATGTACAATACGTCCACAATACTTTGCTTTTTTGAACTGCCGGCTTCGCCAACTTTGGTGGTTACATTGTACAAGCCAAAAAGCCTCATTCCCTCTGTCTACGGAGCATACATAATCCGCCCTAGCAATGTGCCGTCTCTTACCCTCAAGGAAGGCTCGCGAAGCCACATTGGCAGCAGCGTTTAGATAAGCATATAAAAGCGATAGCCACCAAACGCCTTATTTACTGGATACAAGATCTATGGAGGAGGGAAAGTGCTGGTTTTCAGTAAGGCTGTGTGCCTCATGAGCACGAAAGCGAAACCAGTGACGGAGATTAGTGGCCCTTCGATGCCACGCAGTATGTAGGAAGGATTGGATAGCTGGGTGATGTTCGTTTCTTCCTCCTCCTCTGCTACATTGCCAATGCATTGATACTGCAGCTAGCCATCAATCACCTTCGGCATTCGAACAAAGTTTGCCACATTTGTCCTAGGTTTAAGCCCGTCATCAGTCGAAAGGACGAGGCAGAATATATTCGCCTGAGCTCTCCCTTGAGATTAAAAAATGGACGAAAGTTTGTCAGTTTGTTTGCCTTAACACGGAGCCCTTCCTCTACAGCATTGATTATCACCAGAACGTTGCGTGCGTTCTTTTGGAACCCATCCAACACATTCAACTGCTCTTTGGTCGAAGTTGATGCTACAGAGTTAGTTGGAATGGTACTAATACAGTACAACGCTTTCAACCTGGCATAGAGAGGTGTCACTGCCGAGACCTCCATGATTTGATGGGCCACTGAGAGCGCGGTGATTACCTCCCTCAGCAACAGCAAAGCAGAGAGAGTCCCGTTGTTTGCTTCCACCACTTCACGTGAATACAGTAGCAATGGGAGCAATGAAACCATCTTGGAGCTTATGAGAAAGCGATCAACATTCGTTCTCGTGGAATCGAAAGCCAGCGGCTGGATGTAGCTGGTAATGGAAGGCAGGTGGACCTGTCAATAAGCCTCTAGCGCCTCCTCCAATGTAGCTAAACTGGTCTGAATGATGCTGGCACACTGCGAATTCGTGATGGCTGTAGTGGCCATGTTATGTGACCATGGCTGGCTGGCTGGTCTTCGGGCCATGCCTGCGGCACCATTCCCTCTGTTAACGAAATATATGCATATTCTGACCTAGCATTATGTCTTCTTTTACCTTCAAGGAAGTCTCAGAACACCACAATGCAAGTGCCCATTCTGGAGGGAATTTCATTCCTTCAATTTCTGCATGTCCAAAAGTATGGATTATAAGGAAAGTGTGCTAGATTTAGGCTTTTCGCATTCTTTGTTTCTGTGCTGTCTTTAGTGAAATACTCGAATTCTGTTGTCTAATTTAATCAAATGCTAGCATCGACCATGTCCTTTTTGGCAAGGGTGCACAATCAAATTCGCTGATCCTAGTAGGTACAAGTTCTATTCGGATAAAGGCAAAGGATAAAGGTACGAATTTTCCTTGATGAAAAACTTTTGACTCTTTTAGACGATTCTAGGGTGACGTTCTAGGCTCTGCAGCAATTGTTTTAAAAAGGTACAAAATTGAGATGAGGAAACCGTAACCTTAGTCTTTCATGCTACAATAAGGACAAATTCGTTGAGAGAAATTGGCAACTAAAGCAACAATTGCAGGCTGCTGCTTCTTGCGCCCCATTTTCGCCTCTACCACATCAGTGATTTTAAAATACAAGGTCGCGATTATTCAAGCAGCTGAACATGAAGTTTTGCTTCCTCCGCTCCGGTTCAGATAGCTGTTGTCGACTTTACTGAAAAAAAACAGGAAAAAGAGCAAGCAATCGCGTGCTGATTTCAATGAATGAGTGTAGAAGCCTAAAATTATTTAAAGTTTTAAACAGCTTTTAATGCGCAGTTCAAGTTGCAGTGAGGGTATTGTAATTAGGTCTTTGAAATGCCAAAGCGTAAATTTTTACCCCGTTCCAGTCCTGTTGTTTCAAACGAGCTTTTTATGTAAGGATTTGCCTTTGGCCTAGGTGAATCTTACCCCTCCAGCAGCTCATGGTCAGTTCTAGAACATAGTTGGATGCACCTCTGCATGAAGACACGTTCCTCGTCTCTGTGAAAGGCTTTCACTCTCTATTTCCCGGTTCCAAATATTAAGGGGACGCCTTTTCATACACTACAATGATCGAAGGGTTGAAAGAGTCTGTGCTCTTCCGTCGTCTACTTCGATACTATGGAATTCAATTGACGCCCCTTGCATAAGGTGGAGAACTGCAGTCTCATAACAAACAATATGCAAGCAGAGACAGACAATCATAAGGCTGCTTTCTTGACGGAACTCTTCTTTAAGTGTTGGAGCTGCGGTGACTATTTACCTCCCCCACCAGCGCAACATATTTAATGTTTTGATTTCCTTAAAAGGACTTGATGTCAATTCCATATTGCGTGTTCCTCACCGGTTTGTAATAATTGGCTAAAATTTAAGGCAGTAAAATAGGCATGCGAGCTGTTTTTGATGAACAGATGCACTTATTTTTATGAACAAATTTTTGTGGCAATGTGAAAATTGCGCTTCAGAGCTGTGGTAAATCTGTTAAAATTGGGCAGTTAAAGACATGCTGCACAGTTGACATTAGCACTTGGTTTGTCTTGCACTTTGATAATCTCATCTCATTAAGAGAATCAGGGGAAGGAAGGCGAGTCTTGAAAAGGGGCACTAATTAGCATCAACATCAATTTGATGCATTAAATTGATGCTTCTCTCGGACTGCTGGCTGGCGTGCGATCCGGTCTAGGCATTTACTGCAAGGTGAAGATGGCTACAAGATCAGTTAATTACAGGCTGGAATAAACAGAGCTTGCGAATGCTTAAAAAACTCACCTACTCTTGGTCATCATGACCAGTGAGTGTAGGTTAAATTTTGGGTTCTTGGATTTACAGAAGAATGGTAATGAAAAAATAGATACGGGCGATCCGAGGTGCTATTGACGTCTATATGCTTCTGCCCTCCCTCACCAAGACTGAAATAAAAAACGCTAAATCCCACCGTTACATAATGAGGAGGTTAAGTGTTAATGCCACACCATCCTTTACCCTAGGTTTAGCAGTGCATGTTTGTCTGCGTAATGTGACTTCTCTGCAAATGCCGCTTTCTCCATGGTGCTAAACTTGCAGAAGCTAATTTTTGGTTGTTTGTTTTTGTTTTAAATTTATGAGTGTTCTTTGTTATGGCATTGTAAAGTGCTACCACCTGCTCAGTAGCTCCCTTTACATAACGCCTCCATAGTTAATCATTCATCTTCACTTCACTATGGTTCTAATTTTCTTACAGACAAGGAGAGTGGCGTGGCAAGGACAGTGATCGGCACTCCAGTGCAGGGTCTACACCTCTCTACAACCTTTAGCCTCCTGCTGCAGCACTATCATCGCGATCACGAAACCGGAGATCACCGATGGTCCCCTCGACAAATCAGTCTCCTCCACCTGAGTTTGCAACCAGCGTGTCTTTGACGTCGTCTCTCCCGCTGTACATCTAAATCATCAAATTCTTCGTCGCACTTGTAACATTTGTCTGCTTAATCACCACTTTTGCAAACTCTTTTATTTTAAGTGGTGCAGATCCACGACGCCATTAATGAGTGGTGGGTCAAGGCTGCCTTGAAGTGGCGATGTTTTTTGCTGCACCTGCAAACGAAGACACTGCAGCTGATGGTTATGTTACTACCGCTGCTTCCTCGTTGCCTACGCGTGAGGCCATGGATTTGGTTGTAGGGGCTCTGGAGGTGGTAGAGCCTGACGCACATATGGTTCTTGCTACAGATCGAAGCCTTAGGGGAGGGAAGAAAATGACGTTCGAGACCCTTGCTTTGTCCGAAATGCAAGTTTTTCTTTCTTATATCGTGCGTCGATATGATTAAGACAAACGTTTTATAGCTGCTTGGTAGTCAGTTTAAATTAAGTCTGAAAGTTTGCTCTCCTATTTTCTTTAACTATAATAAAAAACTACTGCTGCTCTGTTGTAGTAACCGTGTGGCTTATGAAAGATCACTATCAGCAGAAGTTACCCTTTTAAAGTTAGTGCGCCTCATAACTCAGATTCTAAAATGTCGGGACTGATGCTTGGCTATCGAATACGAACGGTTGTGCTGTACAACGAACTCTGTTGTAAACAATTTAATCAAGTGACTGAAATTGTCTGGAACTCTCAGTTCTCTACTGATTATTTTGTGCAGCACTAGTTCCGATCTTATGTCGCGTTTGTGCTACAATATGCTACTGAAAATTTGTCAATAATATGCAAATTCTCAATCTGCTTCAAATGCTATGATACGTTTGGTTGTGATGGAGGGACATTTCACATATGTGCGTTGAGTATCCGCCACCGAAACACCCGTTTTTGGTGGAAATGATGCATACAATTTAGCAATGGAAAGGCATAAGTCCTCTACTGAACCATTGTAGTCACTTTAAGTGACCTACGTAACGGCATTAAACGCATATCTAAAGACAACACGTGCAACGTTGGATGAAGCGGTGTTGGATAGATAAAATTGGAGGCACAGTGTCCTATTTGCGTTACCTGAAAGCTTTTGAGGCTATTGTGATCACAGCTACATGGCTTACCAATAAATGTTCATTGAGATTTGGCTATGCTACATTGCATGGTTGGTATATGGGTGTAACATATTGCGCAGCTGCAGGATAAGAATTATAGAGCATAAGTAAGAAGCTGGTTTTGTAAAAGCTACCACTTATGGTAAACGTAATGATGCGGTTACAAGCATGATCGTTCTGGCAAAATATTTAAATATCCTGCTGCCACATTTGTAAGGAAATGGCCATACTCTTACTGGCTAAAGAGCTCGACGCAATCACCGCTGGTATCACCAACACTAATGTACAGCTTCGATAACTACAACAAGATTTGGAGGTTCATGTGCATTTGGATATCATCGCTAATGTTGACGCTTCTATGGTTTTTATAAATACACGTGCCACTCATTTTGGCGTGGGAAGGCACTGTTTATGAAAAGAAGTGACTTTTACTCTCTTCAAACGAAAGATATGCAGATCGGCCGGCAAAATCATCGGCAATTCATGGTTAAAACAAGGTTGCCGTTATCAAGCCGGCAATTAAATTTGTTTCTACGTTACATACAGGTTTTGGCAGCGCATTTCTCTAATTCCTTTCTCTCCTTGCCTTCAATGCCTATCTCCTCCTCCACTTCCATCGCCACCATTCCCACCGCTGGTTGATCCATACCTCCCACTCCGCTGTATTAAAGTTGCCAAAGAGCCTAAATGATAAAATTAGCAGAACGTTAAGTTAGCCTATGCTAACATCCCTTCTTCTTTCTGTCCCTTCAACTCCACTCTATTTCTTCAATTTAAACATCGCTTCACTACTGGTATTCAAATGTAGATCACATAAAAGGGCTAACTATAGGCAGTCACCTCGGGTCTATAGGCAAAACGACACTTGCATTTCCTCCAGTAGGCCGATTTTTCAAACTTTACTTTAATGCATGATTTGATGGTTAAAATTGATTAAAGAACATTGAACGCGGTGCCGAATCCCAGCATAAGCGCAGTCCTAGAATTGCAAGTACACACCAAATACCCTATCAATCAAGATCATTGGAATTAAAAAATTGCAAATGAAGATGGAGCAGTATCTTACGTCTTTAAACCCAACTACCCAAATAAGCACCACTTTATAATTTCACGGTTCCTCTGCAACTTCAGCTTTCAATTCACCTCACTTGATTTCTTAGCAACCTATTCTTCACGCTTCCACTGATCTATTCAAATAACTACACGCCTCATTTCTAGCTCTGTTATCAAACTAAATCCAGATCTCAGTTTCGTTCACGTTTCACTGACCCAGATCTCCTCAAATTGGCTACATCCTCGCACCCTTTTTGATTCGATAGCTTTTTATTTCTTCGCCACACTACTTCAGGAACGGGGCTAACCCTCTCACAGACAACCGTTGAAAATGTTCATAATAACACATACTTCGATGCAAAGTCAATGAGAAAACTCACTGGAGCAAAGACGCCATCTGTGGATTCTTACAAACACAGTACACTCATCTCCCGAAATCGGCAGAGGATAGAGGGTAGGCATAGCAATCTATTGTCTAATGGCTAAAAATTCTTGTGCTCCTTCCCTCATCCTGCGCTGCTAAGCGAATGTCTATGTGTATCAACAATAAGGTTAGTTGGGCATGTTCTACGATTGCAACCGCAGTCACTTATTTATATTATTACTTCGCCACGATATTCTTTACGAGCAGACTTTTCAGAGATCCCATGCAGGCAGCTCCAGTAGCTTCTTAGAGGTGTCTGGCTCCTGAAAAACCTGAGGCCTCTATGATGCTGCTGTCCGGAGATTCTAAATGATTTGCAGGCTGCTTGTGGCCTCAACTTCTCATGTAATATGTATCAGCGTTGGGAAAAGTGCAATAAAATTTGTCCTGTGCACTGATTCGCATTATTGTTGACAAACCGAAAAGATAATTTGTGACCTTTTGTACGACGAGGACAATTTCAAAGCGACTTATAACCTGGACATCCAGCAACAGCTCCTCACATACTCGCAATTCAATATGCGGTAGTGTAGGCACCCAAATTAACGACTATCGAGGCCCATCATCATTACTGGCCTGCAACAGACTTCCATTACGTTAGTGACTTTCTTTCAATGTCTTGCCGCCCCTGCGAGACCCAGATTGTTGCCAATGCAACGTTTAGCCCATCATACGATCCTGTGTACACCCAGACATTATCCTAATTACCCTATCTTGCGACAAATAACGTGTATACGGGCTAGTCCTCAGTAGGCGTTGCATTCATGTGTAGTAGTTAGGCAACGCAGCTATTGGTCAGCCATTACCTAGTTATTTACCTGTTTGCACATTCTTAATGCCACAAATACACATCAACTTTTCAGTTACGCTCTATCTCCATGCATCTCTTTGTTGTAGCCTAGGAGATTCTATGCTTACGAATTGGCTACCGTACTTGGTTTGGTATTTGCCTCTTCTTGTCTGGTCTTCTCGTCTTTTACTTGTTAGACTCCCTATGATGATCCTTTTGCTTAAAGTGGAAATAATGGGTGAGCAAAAGAAACAGATCCTCATGCACTGTAACGTGTTGGAGACATTGGATATTTATTGAGATAGCATGAGATGTCGCGCTTGCAAATGGCAGCGACCACCGTCTGTCAATAACTCGACTAACGACCCATATGACTTCAAAATAAGACTGGTAGATGGGCAACAATGAAGACATTTTAGCAGTGTCCAAGTGCATGAAATTTCCGGGTGCTAATGTGATTTCGTACGTTACCACAGCCTTGACTTAAATTTACACAGTCTGATCTCAAAGCGCTCTCATATTCAAAATAAATATTTATATTTATGGGAGCTGAGCTTTAATTGCGCCCGCCTACCAACTAAATGTGTTTTTCTCATAAATTAAAAAAGGAATGTCATGCTGTTTAGCTGTTACCTAAAAGTAGACAATGCGGCAGCCTAACTGGAGTTCATTAATTTCATCCCATGACCTCAGAACGTGACTGAACATTACTTACTAATTGATCGATGGCTTACAAGATGACGAGCCAGATGACAACGCAACATTATCCTGACAACCGAACCCCCGTCTGCATGCATACATCAGAGTGTCGCTCATTGTGTGCCCGGCGATGAGTTTTAATCGAGTGACGGAACAGGGTAACACATACAAATGCATGGTCAGGCAAGCGTGAGCATCATTCCTGCAGAATTGGAGGAATATGTTAGTGTGGATTCATTTTATGGTGAAAAAGACCGTTTTCTCTACGTAGAATACTGATGCAGAGGTGAACTGGGCCCAGGTATTAGTAGAGCATGCGTGATGCCAAATCTGGCGCTGCGGATTTGCAAGGTGGGAGTAGGGTAGAATGTTAAACAGGCAGCGCGAGATCCCGTACCCAATGTTAACACAAAGGAAGAAGGGGTATGAGTAGCATATGAGCTTGACTGCGTGTTTTGTTGCAAAATGTATTCTGCTAGACATAGAGATCTGGTAATGTCCCCACTACCCTCATCGATGTCACCGCATTACCTTCCTGTTAAACAGATTAACTGATATTCTTTGTTTTCAATGTCAATGTATTATGATAGAACTGAAGGCTGCAGGAGTGCAGACCAACGACTTTGCGCATGCGTGTTGCTTAGGTGCGCATCACATGCAATAGGCTGATTGGCTCACTCATAGGCGTGCGCCGCTACAGCACATGAATCCGGTTGATTTATTCGCAGCATATATTTCGCTTCCGTATTCTGTCCTAACGACATTGGGACGATGCAGTCACCGCATTTCAACGTGACAAGTTTCATTTCTCGAGGCACCTACTCCATGGAAAGAGACAATGCTACGACATACGCCCTTAAGCTCATGTTTCTGCAAAATCCCTCAGCTGTTGGGTGTGCTCTTCGCGGGCAGCACACTCTCGTTCGGCTATCACTGCATCAAAACCAGTTGGCTTTACTTGCAACACTTATCTGCAGTCTGCGAATACATGGATCGCCCACCGTGCTGCGCAAGGTTAGCAATGTTGATCTCCTATTTCTCGCTTGCTATCTCGATGGCGCGGATGAGGATGAGGCACTATTTTACTCCTTCGAAATTATATGTGATCTGAAATGTCTTCATGCCATGTGCATTGTGCACATGGATCTTAAACCCAAGACCGTTCTTTTCTTGTATTCGAGTCATGTTCTCATCACTGACTTTGATCGGTCTTATGATACATCAGAGGGGAGAAGACTTGCAGGAGCCCACGGCTTTTGCACAACTCTCCAGTATATGGCACCCGAAATAGCCAATCGGGTCGAAATTACAACAAAGGCGGATGTGTGGAGTCTGGTTCTTCTAGTGGTCCGCATTGTGTCTGGACCAGTGCGGCCAGCTATCCATAAAGGAGGCGATGCAATGCGACGGACAGAAACAGGTCGCTACGGGATAAGCAACGTTGAAAAGCTTGCAAAGCCACTGCAAGATTTTTTCCAATCTTGTCTCATACACAACTATGAAGAGCGTCGCCAGGCGACAGGAAAATGGCCCTGTGGTTGGGTGTGGTTCTACTAGGTAAAGGGTGGATAAATGGATAAGTTCAGAGGTTTATTGGGTATGCTGCAGTCATTAAGGTTAGTTGAATGACGTCGGAAACAGCATGCCTTGTTTGAAGCACAACAAAGAAGATAGGGAGGAAATAAGGGAACAGCATTTCTCGGAATGCGCTAATGAAATACTTGAGTATGGGGAATGAAGGGAAGAAATTATTTGGAAAGTCTAACTTTAAATGAAATTTGAATCGTCAACTCACCGAACAGCCGCAATTGAACCTCGCGCGCAATGTTCTAATTATTTTAGTTAGGTACCCGGATCGACTCAGTAGTAATTTTCTCAACGATATCGTTTATAAAGGAGTACGTGCATATCGCCATTCAGGAGACGCTCGTATCTGGATGCACCTCGTGCAACACCTCGTCAACGCGAGTGGCGTGTCCCAAATTTGTCTTTCTCTTCTTCTGCCTGGATATCATTCCACCTTCGCCCTTGAATTCTTCATAGCGGACTTGCCTGTCACTACTTATTGACGCATAACTACCTACCTTCATCAGTGAGGTGTAACAAACCTTTACAAATTCGACTTAACAATGTCCATTTACTCGTGATCATGCTCTCCCCATTTCTGAAAAGGTTTACGTTGCCAATGCTGCAGATGTCAGTCATTCACAACTACCGCAAATAGATCTGCCATCTTCTCATTAACTCGATCATGGAGTGAGGAGAGTGCGCTACCAGGCTGCTCTAATTCAACGCCAGAGCAAATGTGTTACTTTTGCAAAGGCCAGTAAACATTCTACCTTAGTCGACCTTAGCACTTCTTTTATTTTATTTACTGCTATCATTCACAGCTCTGAGCATCGTGCTTACGCAAATTGTGATGGAAAGGTGAGGAAAGAGCATGCAGCTGCCAGTGTATGCATGAATCATTTTTTGTCACTAAGCACAATATACAATCTATTTTGGGTTAGGATTAGTCCAACATTAAAAATATCGCCCACAATTTTAATTACTTTGCATTGCAACTGTTGCATGTATGTAGTGGATAGATTTAGCCAATAAACTCAAGCCCACACCAGCACATGTTTTTCTGTCAACTTGACTGCATTCCAATCGGATGCTCTCCCATAAAGTTTGCCTTTGATGAAACTAGCAGGCAACGTAAACACGGATTCATTCATCAATATGAAGACGGTAAACTTGTCTTAGTGTTTGATTTCCAAAAGCTCTTCTGACCCATCTGTGTCGATATTTAATTTAACAAAAGCCGTTTCCTTCGATAAGCAATGCCTTTTCACGTAACAATCTTTGGTGCGAGTGTCTACATCAACCATGGAAACCCCTGTGGTAGTGCTGATACCTAAATGCATCTACACCTCCAAATCCTGTTGTGGTTATCAAGGCTGCACATTGCTGTTGGTGAAACCAACAGCGGTACAGGTGAGCTACCTGTCAAGGAAGTGTTCGTCCACATCCTCACAGACATGGTTGCAAAATGATCAGAGACTTCGCCGATAAAACTATGCTTTTTATCGCATCACTAATTTTGTCATGCATGATCGCTTACTTGATACCATCTTCTCAATTATGCCCAATAATCCTTTTCCTGCAGTCACGCCATGTGCCATGCATATTACATTATCCAACATAAGTAGCCTAGTAAATTTCAGTGAGCGTAACTTATATCGTCTGACCCAGGACCTAAGTCATTAATCGCTGCAGTCCAAAACGACCTGGTGCCTGAGAAGTAATCAATGCTGACAGATGAGTTGACTGATGACAGCTCACACACACTTCTTCACAAGTACTGACTAGTCACACTAAGTGATTGCGCATGAACGTGGTGATACAGGTACCTTACCTTAACCGACAAAATTATCTCACTATCTTTGAATGCACTTGTTACAAGTTGAGTCGGATAACAAATAGTACCAGACGTAGGCGCCAAATGCTGTCATGGGATGGACGAAATGCAAAAAGCGTTCCTTTCAAAGCTCTCTTATCAGTATGTGTATAATAGCTTGGAGGATGGCAATTTTAAGGCCAGTAAGATCATCCAGGATGTTGTGAATCCAGTAACATGCAGGCACCTATTTACATGCAACAATGAAAACTGAAAATTGTTCTTTCAAGACATTGCCCGCATTTACATAGGTATGTATGTTTAGCATACGAAAGGGCTCTCAGAATCCAAACATTAGCTTGCTCCTTTTTCATGAAGGAGACAAAAAGGCTAAATCATTTATTGCGATAGCAACTGGTTTAACGAAATGTGGACCATCAGTGGTCACACTGCAAAATAGATTATCAGTCTGTTGAAGATTGATGCAACTTTGCTGATTGCGATGGCCTACTTTGTTTATGGGGACCGGCTTCAATTCGCAGTTTTTGAAATGAGAAGCAATAAATATCCGCACAATGACTACCAATGACTGCTACTTACTAGCTGCTGATCATCTCTTTTGTGGTGGTAGCTGGATTAGAAATAATTTGGAGAAGGTTTAGCTACAGCCCTGTGTTGCGGAGAACAAGGGGCTATATTCTGCTGTATTCAAACTCAAAATGGAGCAGCTTATGTCCACTATGGTATTTAAATTACATTTGTGGCAGCTCAACGAATTCATGCCAAATATTACCCTAATAACTGGAAGGAGAATCGGCACGATCCCCGAGTCGACACGCACACAGCACAGCACAAACATTTGAAAGTACCTGCAGAGATGATAGATGTGCCTAAGGATTTCATTGGCACATTGCGAGCATTGAGTTGGTAATGCACGGATAGAGAACGCAATTAAGTCGCAGTGTACGACAAAATAGTGCTCAGTTATTTACAATTTAGCTTAGTTACAATCTAAACTAGATTTCAAGGGCAAAGCATAGTGGAGTCAGTGAATGAAGGGCGACTAAGGGAGAATATAACTAAGAGGAATGTCATAGGCATTTTGTCTGAAGTTTGGAATTTATGCTCGAGACACGATCTCCTCGCATACAGAGCTACGCTATCCACACCAACTGGCGTTATCACTTAAAAGGCTCACAGGCCGGAAACTAGGAGTCCCCTCTGATATCCTTTTTTCAAACGAAGAAGTGACAGTCGACAACAAATCTGGGCAAGAACTAGGCAAGAACTTTAAATCGCACAGAGGCACTTACAGATGTCTTGTAACAGGCAAAAGAAATATTGTGATAGACAGAGTTGAACCAAAGTCTAATGTGAAAGAGAACTTGTCCAAATATAGAGACCAACTCCCCTGCTCTGATCTCGCTTGAAAGTCTACCACCTCTAGATCAGGGATCCTTTCCGAGTAGTAAAGGTTCTCTTGCTTGCGAGCTACGTCGTAAGCAACACATAACGCCGTGCCCAGTCGACAACCGTCCATCACAGCGAGATACGACCCCAAAAATGTGCTCCGCTGATCACTTGCGAGAAGGAAGATAACGCGGTAGTGGAAGTACGAAAACCGCATGGCGGCATGGTTTAAGTCAGCGCACAAGGGCAACATCGGGGATAGTGCCTAAAAGGCAGAAACTATGCTCAGCTTGTGCTTCTTTTAGATTTTCCTTAAAGCGACAAGGACGAGTGCAGCCTGAATCTCTTGCTTGACGAGACGAGTAAATACACCGACACAAAGCAAGTTTTTCTTTCAACACTTTGCCTTCACAGATAAAATAAAGGTGTCTCTGGACATTTGTCTCGCTTCCAGAACGATAGTAAGAAAGAGAGAGTGAACGAAGATATGATAGAAATTAGCGTGACGTTTCGCTTGTAGCTAGGTTTAATTTATTACTTTCCCACAAAGTATTATCACTTCGGTGCAAGAGTCTTATAGAAATGTAGTGGCTTTACGCAAAGTAAATGGCCTTTGGTCGTCCGGTTGGAGGGGATGGCGGGCAGTCTCAATATCTTGCTGTCAGAGGCTATTCTCAACTAGAATATTGCAAGCAAGAGACTGTCGAGATGGAAATCAGGGAGCCTTATTGTGAGCAGCCCATAAATCGTTATGCAGTGTCCGAAAATGATGCTGTTAGCTAGAGTTTTGTTTTATGGAGATGAAAAAATTTTTGAGTCCGCAGGTGTAAATGCAAATTAAGGTGATTTATACTTTAACTTACCTCCTTCCATGGAGTCGCAAAATGAGTAACTGGAATTACTTAGATGCCTAAATACGTTTATTTGCTTATTTTGACGAGGTCTGGTGGGAAAGGAGTTTAAGTTTACCTGTAACATTCGCAGGCGAAGATTTCGGCTCTCACTTGATAGCCTGGATGGAGAAGAGAAGAGAATAATTCTTAAAGTCTCATTTGTTTGGCATTAAATGCTATCGCTTTGGTCTTGTCAACGCTAACTGACAACCACGAGCAGTGATTTCAGCACAGAGAATTCGAACTCACTGTCTTAACACCTGGAAGATACATTCATTAATTTGCAATACAGTAAGAGTTGGAGCTGCTTCAAAGTATTCTAGCTAATTAAATTGTCCATGACCGAATCATAGGCCGAGAATCGATATGGACGCTTCTTAATTCTCAAGGATGCAATAATGCCTCGCCTTCAGCTGCGGCTAAGGACTCTTGCATTATTTTTCACTTAGCGCGCAGACTGACGGCTATTTTCATAAGTTCTCTAAAATAAGTAACAGATCTTGATGCTGCATCTGAGGCGAAACTAGATTGCTATGATCTGTTGGGGGAGCACGGAATGACAAGGTTGCAACATTACTTGTGTACAGCTGACTGAATAGGCTTCAACACTGAGCGATAAAGCAGACAGAGTACGACCAAGTTCGCGTGTACTATGTAAAAACCAAAGGTTCCGTGTAAGACCTTAAGAAAGGATGAGGTGTAAAAAGTTGGTGGATGAAGAAAGTGGTGATGCAGAGGAACCCAAAGCGTTTGCAGTTCCAGGGGCAAGCATTATCTCATGTCAATCAGCGGACCATTCTTCTAGCAAAACCAATGGAACAAACTCTTTTCGTTGCCAAGCAGGAAAGACATTACACAAATGACATTGTGCATTTTCCGCACATTCACAAAGACATTAAAATCTATTTGGTCTTGCCTGCTGTGAGCACTCTACTCCACCTCACCACATCTTATCCTAAATGACTTGACGATTTTATGCAAGTCGCTAATCAGAAATCTTAAGGTAAGTGGTAATCGAGGACTAGGAAGGGCTCTACAATTACAAATATGCAAAAAGGAAAAGCTTACGTGACTACCATTACTTTAACTTTGCCATTAAAAACAGAAAATCAGAAATAGTTGAAGTTTCACTGCATATGCTGCATCATTGTCCCTTAAACAAAGCATGCCGTAATAACAAAGAGACAGATTGTCTGGACTTATACCCAGTGGTCCACTGTGGCTACTGAAGTCATGAGTGGTGAGCGCGACAGATGGTCAGCTTAGCTATTGTGTCACCGAATATTACAGTACCTCCACCACCACGCAGAACCTATAAGTGCGCCACTACATCCAATATGTCCTTTTCACGGTTGTCTTGACTGTTTACATGTCAAGCAGCTAAAGTTGACTTGCACGACAATCAATCGAGCGGTCACGTTTATCTCACATCCCGCCTGACACAGGGGTGGTTTGTGCATTGTCAACAAAACAAACTAGCCGTAGCATTTCTCAACTTGACGAGGACATCTAGTGGGTGACTAATAATTCATCAGATATCCCTGTATAATCAGTTCATACACAGCATTAAAAGGCTAACTCCTTCACCGTCATATCCATCACATTTAGATAGCAAAAGATGGTGGCAAAGTGCCACCGCAGCATACTTCAAAATAACAACTATTTAGTGTTACTGAACGTTTGATGGATCTGAAGCACTGAGATGTGGCGTGTTTACTGAGGTGATTCCATTCCAACAACCCATTTAGGCTTGAAAGAGCAGCTTTAATTCAGTGCCATAGACCCCTTACTTTCTCGAGCACTCACTCACTTAACAGTGCAAGTAGATCAGGTTAAGAAACAGGCCTCTGCCATCAGGTTCTAAGCTATTAGTGAGCCTATGATACCACGTCATTACCAGCGATGGGCTAGTTTTTTATGATAACGCCACTTGATGCTACTAATATGATAGCAAAATCAAAGCTGGGTGGAATACCGTCACGGAGTTGGAATGGACTTGAGAACATCACGTAGGATATGGTCATGTAGGCAACGTGAATCATCCCATATAAGAGGACTTATGGAGCTATAAAGCATTCCTCAGATGTCCCCATCACGTTGACAAATGCTACGGTGTAGTGAGGACTATCGGTCAGTTTGATCTGCTAACAATGTTAGAATCCATCCAAGTCGGTCAAGATATATGTAGATACCACCGCTGAGATGTTCAACTTGAAAATCAACGACATCACCATCAGTTGCCATGTAACATGGAAACAACACAGACCTCCAAAAATGGTTGGCTGAATATAGTGGCACACGCGCTCGGTTTGTGTACGTTTGATACACAGTGGAGCATGGAAAATTGACGCCCAATGACCTGATAGTTATCCTGATCATCAGCCGTGATCACCGCTCAACACGCTTGTTGCGACAATGACAATGCTAGGCGGTAGAAATCAACTCTAAATTGTGGGATGTCTACTCGCCGTTGAATGTCTATCCTACCAGTACTGACGTCTTCATTCCCATATTTGAACACGTGGCTGCAACCTCATAAGCATTCTTTTTCTGAGAACTCAGATAGTGTACCCCTTACCACTCTTCGGTTGACAGATTTTCTACCACTTGCAACCAGGGATTGGGACGAGAACGTTAAGTTGTGTGCATGGAAAAAAGAGTCGAAAACATAGCCACTTTATTCAAGTTGTTTCAATGTATCAACAAAGACGGTGCGTTGGTGATGATGGAAGCATTAGAGTTGCTTCATGCCAATTCCATTTAAGGATCTGATAGTTCTGAAGTTTGCAATTCAAAGTAATTGTGATGCTGTAGTCACCAACTCGCTTTGTTGACAATTCAAGAGAACCAATACAAGGAAAAGGCCTGTGTGGTCAAGTTTAGTCAGATAGTGAGCCAATCACCGCACAGAAGTTCGTGTTCTACATTTGACATTCACTGATAATGAGTGTTTGGGCGAATGGTAATCAATTTTAGCAACGTCATATCTGCTGAGCCAATGGTGATCGAGTATCACTATCTACTCACTGCATAAATAGGGTTGGTTTCTCTTTGTGTCCTCAGACTGGGTTCAGGCCTTTGAGAGTTAGCGCATTACACGCATTGGAATCAGCAATGGGCGGTTTCGATTCGGCTATTTCCTGTGAGTGTCATTCCTTCATAATTGATTTCAATGATGCATTTTGCGTGACGTTCAGTAAGCAACAACTCTGACTTGAATTGGTTTTAGATGATTCTTAGGAATGCAAAGATGTAGCAGGTTTTGTTTACGCGTGAGCTAAGTATTTAGCGCTTTATAATACGTGATATGTGGTGTTTCAAGAGCTTGTAGACATCAACCGTGTCATATGCACGTATGCATGGCACCGAATTTGAAGGCTGTGTATTTCATCCACACTAAGAAGTCAACTAACTTTGCGTGTAAAGTGGAAGTTCAGAGGTTGCTCAGGGGATTTAATTACATTGTAACTTGGACAGGCCTTGTGACATTGCATAATTCTTTGTGTATTTCTGGCTGTATCACTATGGTTAGCGTAATGGTAAGTTCGCGTACATTTGTGAGCGCAAACATGAAAAAGGAACATTGATAACTCGAGGTAGAGAAGCATTCGTGCTACAGCAATTGGCGGCCTCCATCACGTGTGTAGTCGTCCCTTCATTCGAAATGTAAAAGGTGCTGGCACATAAGTTCTCAGCATTGGTGGATAACAGTGGCACAGATGCATTCAAAAGTGTACCTTCTTAGATACAGGGCATACCTTAGACAAATTTAAGCGTCTACTTGTTTAGCTATTTTGAACCCACTTTATTGCCTGAAAGACGGCCATAACCAACTCACGATTGCAGATGCGAGAGAGAGACGAGATGAAGAACCTACTATCTATCAATGTTTGCTGTGCCCATTCAATACATACAAATTTGAGGATTTTGACGTACACTGGCAAGAGGAGTTGAAGAACCAAATCAGACGAATAGCGAGATGCAGCCTGCCAAGCACGTCTAGGGCGGACTCACAAAGTGGTGCGCGAAAGACGGGAAAGCCAGAGCAGTCAAAACGCTTCCAGTGCCCATTCTGCAGTTACCGTACAAACTGGAAACAGGATGTAAAGAAACACATGTCAGTAGCCCACCCACAGCATAGGGACGCCGACACAGTTACGTTGAGTCCAAGAACAGCGAAGGCGACGTTGTCGGATTATATGAACAAAAAGAAAGCCATTGCACAGAATGGAAAGCGAGAGGGCTACTTTCGGCCCTTTGTGTGTTCTGTCTGTGGCCACAGGTAAACACTCTCTTGTGGCACTACATTCTGACTCATGCCCTATTGCCTCATTGCTAAGATTCATTGTTCGTGTCAAATATTTTGTTCTGACTCAGGAGCAACTGGGCCCCGGATTTAAAAAGGCACATCAGACGAAAACACGGTGGCGGGGGTGAGGTAGAAGAGCTCACCACCGCAGAGGCGCGTGCAACTATTGAGGAGTATTTGTTACAAAAAGCACGAAATCGGGATGATGGCCACAATATTCACTGCTTAACCGACACAAGAAATGAAGAGGTGAGACACAACCTAATTGGATGTTAAATTGTGTGCAGATTTTACGTAGCGCGTCCTGATGTAATCTGACCAATTGTAGCGCTCTCTGCGTCATTAAATTCTTCACGCACCATGATTCCAGCCATTGATTCACACTTGCTGATTGCTTTAACTGTCCATTCGCTAGCGGACGTACCTTGTAGTTTTTACCATTCAGTATCCCTTATCTTACACCACTTGCAAAGGCTTGTTCTTGCGCGCAGTTGTCATAGTGTACAACTACATTTGCATTTATCTGCAGCAAGCAAACTAGCCTAACGAGAATTTGTATAGGGCTGCATTGCCTATATTTATTCAAAGATCCACATTTTGAATAACAGTCTCTCCCAGTAGTATATATTTTCGCTGAAAATGTGTTTTGCTCTCGGTGTAGGTGGTTGAGCCTGAAAGAACAGAGGGATCATCAGTAGTGGTGTCTCCCATTACAGGTGCTTTGACATCAGCACCACTGCCCCAGCAGTCGCAGTCGTCCCCTATGCTGCCGATGCCGATGGCACAGCCATTATCACTGACGTTACAGAACGGGGCGAAAACATCAAAGCATCGCCGAAAGGGTCGACCGCCGCGGCGCTTGTTGACGGCAACACTAAGCTTATGCAGAAACACTGAAGGTGCGGCAGACAATGAATGGAGTGGCTAAAATTGCAGCTTACAGCAGCACGTCTGATTGAAATTGGATTAGACACCTAACATTTCATTTTGTTAAGTCCTTCTAAATAAACCGCGAATCACTTAAACCAAGTGGACTTTACTTTGTAAGTGTGAGGGGATCACGTCGTGTATAAGTGGGCAAATGATGTCTCGGGGGCTATTGGGTAAAAACTTGAGTTTTAGCGACAACTCTGTGGCTTAAGCAAAACATGTTTGCTACTCAAAGATTTTCTTATGCGAACGTTGTAAATGCAGGTATCCACACGGTCGTAGCACTACTGTGACAATGGCTTGGTATCTTTGGTCCATCATTTGTTTGACTTTGACTCCTCGAGATGTGTGCCCAAAATCGGTTCCTTCGCAGAGGTGGGTGGGAAGATAACGGATGATTGCAGCAGTAAAACTAAGTAGAGGTAATGCTTGTTGATTCCTCATTCCCTTAGTTAGGTAAAGTTTTCTGGACTCACATACCAGTTAGCGTGAGTACACCAAATGACTGCGCAACACACCTTCATCCTCCACTTGATATTTGGTGTAGGATTATTCACTCTCGCCCACTCTCTTTAACCCTGAAACCAATCATGGCCCAACACTTGGAACATCATTCTGAAAGTGGGTTGGGAGGTATGAGATCATGAGGTACGGCTTCTTCACTGAAGTCCATACCCGCATCGGTGTGATGGTCTCTACGTCACCCGTAGTTCGCACCCTAACCAATGCTTTCATATGCTATGATTAGTCTGGACCTGATATTACAGACTGCATCACACCATTATTTTGATACATTCCACTCCAGACAAGACTGATGCGACGAGAGAAGTCGGATTTCGATAAAACCTTTAGGAGGAGAACATGTCATCCCCTTCCAATGAAATTTGTCTTGATTAGATTAGTGCTGAATATCATGCGCCCATTGCTAAATGCTGTTACCCCAACGTTTATGCTAGTAAGAGGATAAGACTACCACTGTTGCGTTAGTAAGATCATGCATATATGCCCTCATGCATCTGCTCCTTTACTCCTCTATCTAACAAGGCATAAAAAGGGAAAACTACCGGTTGCTTGCATTTAGGCCAGCAGAATAACCACAAAGTTGTTTTAAACATATTGTGGTAGTGGTCATGCCCTTCAAATTAATGAACATTAGTAAAGTGTGGATTAAGTAGGAATTTCAATGGGAAAAATGGCAAATTTAGTGTTGTTAACCCTGCTACTTTAGTGTGCCTACATGGGGTTTTCATTCCACCATTTGTTAGACTCGCAGAGATGGGTTGTTCCGTTTATGTGCCATCGTTGCCGTTGCAAATGCATGCGTGTCTCAAACCAAACATAAGGTCGGGCACACGAGGCAGGTCGTGAAGTGATCTGGTGTTCCGGTAAAAGACTGATTGCGATATCATGATACACCAACCTTGCACCACGTTGTGATCAAAGCTTGTCATCAGTTACTTGTACAGCGTATTCCTCGGCACATTATGGAGCCATTCAAGTAAGGTGATAATCCATTAAAAGGTTTTGAATGCTGACCTGTTTTTGCCTAAACATACTGCTTTGTCCTAAACAAAAAATGGCTAATTTAGAGAGTGGTTTTGCATGCCCAAAAATTCAATTTTTAGGCCTTCTTTAGGCTCAGCCTAGGAATCCAGGCAGATGTGCCTTTCTTAAAGCTGAAAATATGCTATTTGGCTGTCACGCCAACTCAAATAATCCCGCAGCTGCGTTATAGTTTATCTACTACACCCCATGACCTTAGAAACATGCAGTTGTCCTCCATGCAACTAAACATGACTTATTACTCCATAACGCGTCTGACAAGATGACGTGTCAGATGCCATTACAGCATTGTCCTGGTGGTGTAAGTCCCATCCGCGTAATCATAGCTGCGTGTCACGCATCGCGCATCCACAATTTCATGAGGCGCTGATGTGATCTCGGTAAATGCCCTCTCATTTGAGAACGAATGGCCATTAAATAACTTCGCTTTAGCATATTTTGCATAGCTCTTACATTTTAGAACATAATTAGCATTAAAATATGTTGGATTTGCAGTGGAAATGTATATTTTTCTCCAAATGTCAGACTCCTTTATTAGTAAGGATTAAAATATGTTAACGATGGCATCTACCAGTCAGCAAATCTAATCTCATGCTTTCCATGTCGCGTTATTAGGAAGAATGTATGAGCTTCAGTAGGTCGGAAGAATGGCATCGTGTCGTTGCGAGCGCTACTGTCTTCGCTAGCACCGGTACCGTTTCAAATATTCCCATGCTTCCAATTTGTGCAGCTACGCTCATAAGGTTAGTGAACTTGGGCTGTTAGCAAACACGAAACCACAAATGTGTTTATTAAAAACCGAGATCGTTTTTAAAAATAAGTTGTACTTGAGGCAAGTGAAATACGGGATGTGCGAAGTAATGCACTTTTAAAACGTATTAATACCAATAAACATTAAGACGCTTCCAGTTCAGGCACATATTACAGCTAGACAAAACAGCTTGGCTAAATTTGACACTAATGTGCTCATATAGGGATAAACGTGGGTACACACGTTGTCCATTTTCAAGCACATCCAAATTTCCGTAATTTGGTCGGTTCAGACACGGCCTAAGAGGGGTTTGCCTGACAATCAAATTTTACTCATCTTTGCAAATTGTACCTCACTACGCATGCTGCTTTGACATATCGTGGATAAAAGTGATTCTAACTTGCACAGTTTACTTATCGGATCACCTGTTTGTGGCATAAACTTCACGTACGATGGCCAAACAGATGTCATGCCTTCAAAATGGTTTGATGTTCACTAGAGAGGGTTGGAGTTCGTCCTGATGAACCGTCAGGCTTCATGTTGTGAATACTGTCCAAGGTAGATCAGTGTTGTCAAATAATAAGGCGGGGCGAGAGGGCTGTTCGAGTGCACTCCGCTTCGCTTTTAAATGAGAGGTGTCTTACCATTGATGATGGAAGTATTGCCTTTAATTGGGAGGATTCTACTAACCACGATTTAAGGAGCCATTACTAGCATTTTTACAGCAAGAACATCTTCATTCCTCATTTTTGAATTTCGCTTTTAAGCCTTTGGTTGCGTCTCTAGCTACAAACACATGTATTATCTTTTGATAAACTTAAGTTGGTTTATATTTTTGTGCTCCGAAACGACTTACCCACAAGTAATGGAGAGCTTTAAGGCCGGTTTATGGCGCCATGAAATCAGTGCATATGCCACTTCCTTATTAGGCTTCAACTTTCAGACAAGGCTAGAAACATATTTTTGGTTGCCTGAGCAAGCTGGGCTGCTTATCTTCTCGACTACTTTCTTTCTAGAGTGGCTCAGAGTTCTAATGATCCGTATATCTTAGTGATAACGGCAATTCTACTATCGCCCGGATGACACGTCGATCATTAGCGTTTTAGTGGAAGTGATGCAAGCGTTTATACTGGTCAGCTTACCTAAATGGGCTAATGTGCAATGCGGCGTAAATTCAGGTTGCGTACTCGTTCTCTTCAATCCTTTACATTCATTTTTACAATTCTGCTTAGTAGTTTGCAATGAATTTGGCAGATATCGTCTCCATCATACTGTTTCGCGACATTAAAAAGACACTGGTGGAATACTAGGCTAAAAAACGTACTAATGGTGTAGAGGTTGAGTCAAAGGTTGATGGCATGGATCAGAGGCCTCGTCGCGTAGCTAATGCTTACAGTTGGCCAACATGAAATAGTTGGTACTGCAGGGAAAATCATTCACGAATCAATCGCACCAGTCATCAGAATCTACGTGCATGCAATTGATTTTGGAATGGAAATTGTGTCGGCCAGTTTGATAACAGTGATGGGTAGGGGAGGAAATGGGAATGTGTGGGTCACCTCTTGCGTCCTTTACTTCACGCTAGACCACTGGACTTAAAGGGCAACCGTTTCAGTACATGAGAGGGCTATCTGTAGGAGTAGGCTGTCATTTGTCCACTCAACGTGGACTTGATTTACCCTGTAGAAGCGGCTGTGCATTGCTGGCTGGCGGTGGTTGATTGAGGCCACTTCCATACTCCGGTTACATCTCTACGTGACCTCAGATTCATCACCCTAAAAGCGTTTTCTCCGTAGGTGAATAACTTTGACACAAGAGTTTACAGTATGGGGTTTTCGGTTTTGACGGCCTCATCTAACAAACGAGAGGCAAATCACGCTTGAAATGCCGCAGCTGAGTTATAATTACGTCGGGGAGAAAGTAGGCTTTGAGGACGTGTGAAACGTGTTTCATGCTCTGTGTCTGGGTTTGGTTTACACTTCCGATAGATAGACGCGAAACTATGGAGAACTGTGACGTTTATTTTGCCAACAGAACTTCACTGGCTGCCTCGGTCTTTCCCCCTATCCTTCTCTTGAAACTTTATGTATTTGGACCCGGTTAAGCTGGCTCCAATCCGTGGATGCTTTGGGTAGGAGTGAGGTCAATTAAAGCAGAGTTGAAATCGGTGTCCAAATGTGCGAAGGGTGGTGTAGCATGTTAGAGAAGTTGACTGTGACGTAATGATCAAGCTATTTTGTCAGCGCAAGAGGGATATTAGGCAGTTATCTGATCTGTAGAACCAAAATGTAGCATGCAACGCTAGCCCAACCTTGATGGACATTGCCTTTGACAACTTTGAGGGACTAAGCTTCGTCATCCTTTATGCACGTGATGCATCGCCATGTGTGGACTCTCACTTCCCAAACGGTGGAAGCAATGTAGCACATTGAGCTGCTGGAATTAGAAAAGGAGGACAAATGATGACGCTGGATTGAGTAAGGTCCCACGTCTCTAATGGGAAAGCACAGCATCCACTCTCCCTCTCCCGTGCATGATCCCAATTCGAATAAATATTTCAAGGTTAATGGCACAACTGAAAATGTATCGCCTACTAGACCTTTGATTGGCTACAATCCGAACATCCAAATCAAGATCTGCGTGTGATGGTGAACTGTATCCTACACCCGACCTGAAATCTTTTAAGGTTTCATCCGAGCTGTGAAGCAGTTAAAAATGAATTAGAATCACATTGACCGACCGTACTGGCATTAAAATCTAACTGATCTTTTGTGTTAACTGGATGGTTACATCTGCTCTAACAGGCCTATCACTCAACCGCAGGCCATTTGTGTTCAATGTGCTCTACAGCTCAGCAACGAACTTTTGCCAAGGTATTTCCGCATACTATGCAAATTCTGACCCTTTTATGCCTTCACCACATCACCCCATGCAACATCGGGCTTTGCTATCCAACATGCTTGCCACATTCTTTCATTCAAACCCCTTCCATGTCAGTGTTCACTAAGGTGCTTCTTAGTAAAAATTTTGGAATCATCCTCCTCTCAGTCTTATGCACACAGCGCACGTTTTTGTTAAATGTAAATGCACAGGGATATTTAAAAGAGGCTTTTATTCACCTAACGCTCCCCGACATTTCAGTGGATGCGGAACCATATGTGAGCTGAGCTAGTCTCCTTGCAAAAAGTCAACATGGTTTGAAGAGGAACGAGTCTCATATCGAAATGGATGGAATCGGCAACTTCGATTCTGCAATTCAGGAACCGAAGGTGTCGCCATACACTAAGAATCAGATTTGCAAACACAATGGTCCCTAACTGATGAGGCTTCTTAGGAGGTACACAGCACTGATGCCAAATTTCAAGCATTCACAAGCCACCAATGATCGGTAGGCCACTAGCAAACTTGGAATTGTGATTAATTCAGGTGTTTTCCTCCGACTTGATTGCGTGTCCTCCCAACTCGACTACTGAAGCATAGTCAGTAGTAGTCTACCTCATCTATGCCCTTACCGCGAAGGACGCACAATTTGTGCCATAGATGGTAGATTTGCTTGGTTTACCATGGTCTGCGTAAAGGTGTAGAAATGAAAACATTTGTCGCGACCGGTAGTGGGTTCTGGAACTGTGTTTCTGACGAGCAATTAAGAGGTGCGTTAAATATGCACCCGTTCAAAGGAGCCTTGTTGCCTCAGTCGGAGCAGTTACTGCATCCACCATTTCCTTCTGATTGCCCTTGCAATCTCTACTTCTTCATTTTTAGCAAGCACATCGCTACTATCCTCTCTGCCTGACTCTCTTTCCAATTTGTGGGGGAGAGTGTGTTGCTCAGCACATTACGGGAGGCATTTAGAGCGGCAGAGAATGCGTTTGCCATTAAGCTGCATCAAGTGGAGCGTGGTTGAAAGGATATTGATCAGCGGAGAGAAGTGGTGGTGCGTTCACTAGCATGTACGATTGGACGATGAGAATCGTAGGCGCTTGGTGGATGCGAGTGAGGTTGATGGTCGACTGTACCTTCTGGCAGACGATACGTGTGTATTCGTTTCCATCACGAAGCTCTTTCTCTGCCGTCTATTGTGTTACACCCGCCTACAATGAAAGGCATAATTAGGAGGGTTTTAATTACAAGTTTTTGTCCAAATAATCAAAACAATTCCATCCTTGCAAAGTCTTGGAATGGGATGCGGATGGGGAGTGATTGAGCCAGTGATGGGACAAATCGGGCGCTCTGTTGTACCTACTGCATTGTACTGCAAGAAAAACACAGAGAAAGTGAAAATAGCTGGATGACTTCAAACCCACTCTCATTCTGTTTGTTCAGCAATCAGTCTACATTTTTTCCTTGAGGTTGAGCAAAGACAGTATATGCTCCTTAACGTCTTCACGGCAGCCACGTTGCAGGCACCTAAAGCCACTGCTAAAGTGACTCACCTATGCTACCTTCAACTCGCTGCCTTCCAGCAAATCAAACTCGCTTGACGAATTCCTGTTTGGCACCACCATTAAAATTTCGTAAATCGTGCGCCATTCGTCATTGTTTGAGAACCTAGTGTCCACTGATACATTAAGCCTGCAGTTGATACACGAGCAAGACTACCGTCATGCTGATGCAACTGCAATATTTAGCGGTTTTGTTGAATCGAGAGGCTGCAGGATTGCATCGACGCGGCAGATACTAGCATAGTTCCTCGATCGCATATTTAGCCTCAGCACAGCCAAGTGGTCACCTCCATTTAAGTCGATGGTATCAATCTCGAGAAGCACCACACAAGCGTGATTAGTCTACACCCTGAATGCCAATATCCAGCATAAAATTCTCCGTTGCAAGCACCACGCTTCAAAGAATCATGAGCTTTCAAGTGTCTCTAAGTACCGACTGTCCGAAACTTTCATTCAATGAGTCAGGAACCTGTTCTCATGTGTCCAAACCTACAAGCCTTATCAACCAATAGGGTGAAATCGGCAGGTCACTTAAATGTGTGTGATCGGTATTCACGCCTACAAATTGAGCTCGACAGATCGTGTTTTCTCCTCACTGTGGCAACATGATTGATTAGGACGAGCATCAAAGGCCGAGTTCCAGAAAGGTGCATTTTAAACCACAACCATGGAAGCGAAAGCCATCAAGTTCCGTTAAAAGTTGTGTGTAGTCTACTTCGCAAACGGTGGAAGAGATAATTTCAACTGCATAAATTCAAAGTCAGCGGCGCAGTCCTCCGAAATTACCAAACAATCATTCAGCCATCGAAGTCCTACTTGTTCACCCTTTTGGATCGATTTCAAAGGCGACCCTTTGTGAGTGTCTTTCCAGCTTTTGAGAAGTTCGTTCTCTCAACATGGGTGGCGTTGTGCCGCTCTATAAGAACTTCATCCCCGATGCTTGGTAACTGGGAGAGAAGGGGAGTGCATTTGCCCACACCGACATTCCACTAGGTTGATAAGTCAGCTGTGGTGATCATCCAACTGCTTGTAGACCACACAGTGGGGATGTCAACAAACTTACGTTATGAGATTCAAGCCTGTGTAACAGAGCGGACCTCGGCTTCCTCAAAGCGACAATGGTTTGTTGCCACCCGACTGTATGCAGTTCGTTGTGTATGTCAGCTAACGACCTCTAACATTCACTTTCGCCTCTGTCAAGCCAGTTGACCTCCGAGTTTCTATATTCGTGGTGGAAGGTGGATGTCATATTCTGCATTGACTTCCTTTTGACGGTCATGTATTGACACCGCATTTTAATATCCACCTCATCCTCCCCCTGCTACTTTCACTTCTGTTACCTCACTTCCTTCCTGGTCCGTGGAGTAATGCGCACAGCTTGAGGCATACCGAATGACAGTTATTTGGGCAGGGAAGGTGTTTATCAGGGGCATTTCAATCAAGCGGAGCAGACAGAAGCAGAGTGAGCTTACTAACCTGTTCAAATGGGCAATGCAAATGGGAGAGACTTGAGGGAAGTGAGTGAGCCTGGTGCTAAACTCTGGTTCCCGGTAGGCGCTACGCATGCAGTTTTCACCACGCAGTTCTTCTCCTGGGAATCGTGCCACACTCTCCTACGGTGACAAGCATGGTCAAGTTCATTATCTCAGTACTTGCATCGAATTTCATACTTGCACAGAGAAATTGGGCCAGTGATCATATTGTTTTCACGGCAAGTATAACTCAAAGGAAAGTTGTTTGGATGGTATGCATGGTGGGCAAGTTGGAAAAGAGGATGTCAATTAAATCTACACTTAGTCTTTTTCTAACAAACGCACAGCTTCCGAATGAAGTAGTGGTTGGGAGAGCCGAGTAAATGTTCCTCCTCCATCATACCCGTACTCTTTTCCATGAGATTGAGCAAAGCCAGAAATCACTCGTAAGCACCTTTGTGGCGCCTAACTTGCAGAGAGTTGTAGACGACTGTAAGGCATCTAAAGCCACCGCAACATCGACTCATCAATGTAGTCGTCCGCAAACTGCCTATAACTGCATCTAACCCAATTGACATGGAGTAAACAAGTTTGTCGTTGACACTGTCACTCAAAATGCCCCCTGCATCATACACTTTTCACGATTGTTTTAGAACATAGGGTCCGCAAAATAACGGGGTCTTGCAATCACCACACAGGCCAGGATCCCTGAAGTGCTGGCGCAAATGCGACGCCAGCGGCTCTGTCGTCATGAGAGGCTGATGAACGGCATTGGCGTGGCGATAGTTATTATTAGCTTATAGAGGGCCAAATGACCGCCTCAGTTTAATTCGATAGTCTCAACACCGAGGTCGTTCTCGTTGGGGTCCAGAGACGAAGAATAAGAAGGAGAAGAAGTACCATGCAAGTGTGGCTAGTCTGAACACTGAATGCCACTGTCAAACAGCCAAACAGTTTTGTTTCCTCTATTGTGGGGACAATATATTGAAGAATTAGATGCCTTTAGGCGTAACTGAGTTCTGGACACACAGAATTCTGGCCTGGAAGCATTTGTCTTCGATTTCGTTAATCAATCGGATGCAAGCCCTTAGGTGTCCGCTTACACAAGCCTCATCAACCAATGGAAGAGCGTGTCAGGTCACGCAGAGTTGTCTGATCGGTGCTCATGACTAAAGTGAGCTCGACGGGTCATGTCTTCTCTTCACCGTGGTAATAAAAATGTAATAGGATTATTATGAACGGGCCCCAGAAATCGTGTTATAGAAAATGCATTCTAGAACACAACCCAGTAGTGAATGCCACAAATTTTAGAAAAAAATTTGGGTGTGGTCTACTTTGTGAATTATGGAAGAGAAAACGTCGAAATCAACGCATTAAAATTGCGCGTAGATGAATTTTTATAACCGGGTAGGTCAGACCGATGATGGTGTGGATGCCGCACTCCACTGACATCATCAAACAGCCATTTGGCCATGCAGATCCCAATTGTCCACCCCTTTAGTCCGATTTCTGAAGTGAATGCTTGTGAGTATCCTCCACATCTTTTGACTGGCTCATTCCATCAACTTCGGTGGAATTGTGCCTCGCAAAATGCCTCGATACCATAGTCAATCAGATGGAGTCCCTTCAGCCTACACCTCCTCGTTACTGTCCATTGAATATGTTGGACATATAGCCCCTTTTGTCATTAAATCAGAACTTTGGCCAGGTTAACATGGTCATAGATGTGTCGACTTGCTGCGCGAGAGATGAATCTGCTCTGATCAAGATGCACTCAGGGTTTGGCGTGGCATGACCAACTGTTTGGTTGTTTGGCTCCTCTGATTCATATCGTTTTTGATGAGAGTCGTTTAAGTCAAATCATTGCAACAATGGGCTTGCGACCAACTCTATCAGTGCTATCAGAGACCAGGTTGTAAGTGCCCATGTAAACAACTGTGTGGGTTCGCTGTGTGGTTGGTTTTTGAGTAAGGCCGTTGGAATGGGGAGAACAGAGTCTACATATAGCTTTCCGTATGCGATAAGGATGCTGCATAGTCCCTGATTAGTGGGTGTGAAACCCAGGTCTCATCCAACCGTCTGCCTTGAATTTACTTCCTCGGGATTACATGCTTTAGAGCCAAATCTCCTCGTGCTTCAGGGCAAGACGAGGAATAAAGGGCTGCATCACTGACGCGCAGACCAGCGGTCATCCAACCAACAGAAATGCATTAAAGGTGGTCTTAGAGACTACGAAATTAAAAGAAAGAGTTGTAGTGGGGCAGCTGCTGTTGCAGACTTCCCTCTGTTGAGTAAAATGCCGTTCTTTATGAGATGAACCACGGTTTGATTTAATGTATTTCGACTTTCCCAAGTATTCCTTTAAAATGAAAGGTGAAAATTTCTGTGAATTGGTAAAATATTTTACCTTTGTTGCAAACCTCCCTCAAGACACATGGTAGATGGCCCCTAAGCAGCCACAGGGGATCAAAAACGTTCGCCATTGCGCGGAGAGCATGCGTGCACGCATGATCCAATTGGCTCTGATCACCCACTCGCGCCACACGCTGGCGTGCCTTCTGTGCGCTGGCTCTACGGCGTTCACGCCTTCCAATTCGTTTGATAGTCAATAAAAAGGGTTGGATATCATTTTGATGAAATCCGTCAGGATTCATGTTGTGATAACCATACAAATTATATCAGTATTTTCAATTACAGTGGCGTCAAGTAGTCAAAGTATAGGGGCATTTCAAGTGAATTCTGCGTCGCTGCCTTACCGCAACTCATCGAAGTGGTACCTTCACGCATTGCCCCCAATTCATGAAGGAATTACTCTCCATTGCACCGGGTGCTTTTACCCCCTTCAAACTGAAGGTTTTCCTTCTAGACCATTCGTTTTTTCTCAGCTTACAAACACGTCTCCATTTTGTTCTCCTTAAGTTAGTTTCTACCTCTAGCATCTGACATGAGGTGTCTGCAATAAATTGCCAGCTTAACAGTCAAGTCACGGTGCTAAGACACCAATGCACACGCCACTTATTTCCACATTAGGCTTCAGCTAGCAAACATGATCATACAATTCTTCTTTAACGGCTGGGCTGCTTACTCTCCCAAAAACGCCCTTTCTCTTGTGCACTCCGGCCTCTCTTCGATTCATCGGTCTATCCGTACATCTTTCCAAACTAACGGCAGCTCAATTTCATTTGGATGATACGTCGAGCACCAGTGCTGTAATGGAAGTGTTACAAGCGATTTCTCTAATCCACCTCCATCAAATTGGTGTATTATCGACTGCGGCTACAATTCAAGACGCGTCTTCTTACCCTCCCTTCTCTTCTACTCATGCTTGTTATTCCATTTGGTGGCCTGCAATGCATTCGGCAGATGCTATCTCCACAATACTGTTTCGTAACATTGAAGCCGAGGATGGCTGAATACAAGGCTGAAAAATGCATTACCGGCGTTGAGATTGGGCCAGATGTCACCAACATGGACTAGAGGTCTCGTTACATTGCCGATGAACATGGTCAGTTTTCATGAAGCGGATGATGCTGGGTAGTGCTGCAAGGAAAATCATTTTTACAAATTACTCGTGCCACTCATCAAAATCCACGCGCAGCCGAAAAGATATCGAAATGCCACGCACTTATTCCCTTTGTATTTTTAGCGAGCTTGGGTTTAAGCCATCTGATGTCACAGTGATTGGTGGAGAGGGGATAATTATGTGTCGGCCTCTCATTCTAAGACCGCTGACCCTAAGGGATAGCCGATTTAGTACAAGGGATGGCGATCCGTAAGAGTAGGCTGTCGTTTGTCCATTTAACGTGTAATTTATTTGCTCTGTGGAAGCAATTATGCATCGTTGGCTAATGGTGGTTGATTGAGGCCACTTCTCAACGTGATCTCAGATCCAACACCCAGTAGGCGTCTACCCCGTAGGTAAAAACTTTGACACCAGAGTTCAAAGCATGCGATTTTCGGTTTTGATGGTCTCATTCGCCCGAGCGAGAAGCGAAATCACGTTCGAAATGTTGCAGCCGAGTTATGGATAAGTTGGGGGAGAAAGTGGGTTTTGAGAACGTGTGGAACGTGTTTCATGGTTCGTGTCTGGGGACGGTTTACACTTTGGATGAATAAACGCGAAACTATGGGGGGCTGTGACTTTCGTTCTACTGACAACCTTATTAACTGCATCGACCTTTTCCTCATTCGGCTGGACCCAGTTAGGCTGACTCGCTGCTAATGCAATCGGTGCCCAACTAAGAGAACGGTTATACAACATGTTTGTGGAGTTGATTTTGACGTTCAAATCGAGCTATTTCGATAGCACAAGAGGGATTGTAGGGGGTGAACTAACCTGTAGGCCTTATAAGTGGCATGCAGGGTGTGTTTAACTTTGATAATCACCATCTCCAACCACATGCACGAGTTGAGCGTCGTCATCGTTTACGCGTGTGATGCATCGCCTTACTTGAACTCTCACCTCCATTACGATGGAAACGAGGAAGTATGGTGCACTGTTGGAGGGTGAATAGGAAGAGGAGGAAAACTGACGATGCTGGAGTGATTGAGTGAGGTCTCATGACTCTAATGGGAAGGCGCAACACCCAATCTCCTCATTTTAATCGCGAGCACATCTGCCTTCTGTGAAAATATATTTAAATGTTGGTAGCACTACTAAAAATGAATCCACCATCTGACCTTTGATTGGCTACAATTCGAACAGCCAGATCAATATCTACTCGCGATAAAGATTTGTGCCTTACATCTGACCTGAACGCTTTTACTGTTTTATCCGAGCTGTGAAGCTGATGGAAGTGAATTGCGATCACATTATTCGGCCGTACTTGCTTTAAAATGCCAGCTGACCTATCATGCTGACCGGATGGTTTTATCTGCTGCAAAGGCCTATCACCCAACCGCAGGCCGTTTTCATCCCACTCTGCAGCTCAGAACATTTACGGGCCCTGGACTTTGTGTGCATCCGGAACGTTCCGTTCCATCAACTTCTATCTTCACGCGCTACCTCCCAAGAGGTGATCTTTTAAAAGACGCCGGTTTATTTATATATATTTTATTAAAATGGAGGACTACATAGCAGCTGTCATTAACGCATGCTATTAGGACATCTGAACAGTAAGAACGGCGAAACGCTAGGGCATAGGCACTCCTCGAAAGGTAGCCAAGTTTAGTTCGCAGACGCTTCGCAGAGAAGTGCAATAACACTTTTTCTTTTCCTCATCTTCAGTGTTCTGCTTTATGTCTACTTCGATATGAAGCTTATTTTCTAACAACTGAGCCAGTGATTTAAATTGATACTTTTGCCTTGACAAAATATAAGCATCTTGCCGTACAGGGGTTTGCTCCGGCGGTGATACTGTTTGCTGGAGGTTCTGTAGTGAGTGCATGCTCTCAGCAGTTCCATAGCCTTCACTGGGACTGCTGTCCCACGAGTTGGCTGATTGCACGCTCCCCTCCGCGGCACGAACCTTTAGTCTTGTTACAGACGCCTCTTTGTCGGAAACCATTCCATCAGCCCTCTTCGCTTTGTAGCGGTGACTTTGGAACCGCATCTTTATTTAACAGAAAGGTCAAAAATGTGGCGGATTTTGACCATTCACTCTTAAACATTTGATTATCACACACTAATAGCTGTCCAATAAACAAGTTCATTTAACATTTTAATGCTTAGCAAACCTGTGTCTCCGTCAAGTTGATGCGATGCGCCAGCTCTCTGCGTTCAGTCAGAGTCATGTGGTTTTTCTTATTATAGCATTTGGACATTCCACCAAGTTGGTACGGGGTAAAGAGGATCCTGCGTGTGCCTTGTCCTCGTGCCTCAGATAATGCCTGGTATACCTGGAGTTGTTCTGTGTTCACCGGTGTAAGGAAGGGTACTGCATTGGGCATAGAAAAAGTGCCGGCAAGTTGTTGATGGAAAGAGTAGCTTAGAAATGCGAGGGCATTTGCCGGAAGTTGTTGACACGTACCTGGTGGTAAGACCGGTTGCTGTACTTGTGGCTGTAGCCGATGCTGACGTAAATTTGACGAGTTATTCAGTGCGAGTGGATTCGATGCCGAGTTGATTGGGAACGTAGAGGTAGTTTGAGGTTGAACTGAGCTTCCGCCTTGCTTTGGATGCAGAGACAAGTCAATGCAGGATGTCTGTTCTGGCACAGCCTTTGGAGTGCTAGTCGATCGAGGACTGTGTGGAGGATATACAGGCATTTCCCCTGAGATATCCAATTTATCGAATGCAGCCTCATTAATTTTCAGCTGTTTTGGCGGCAAAGCATCCAATTGTATTTGTTTGCCTCCATCCTTTTCCTGTGGCGAATTGGATCTTGAAAATACTGGAGGGTAAGCTAGAGTAGAGACCGGCTCTTCAGCTTTTTTTGGCGTAGGAGGTGTTGTTTGCTGAACCTGCTGCTGCAAGCCTGGTAACAAAGCTAATAAGGCTAATTACTGAGGACTCAGATTTGTCCCTCCATCGGGCACAACCGGGCGTTCCTCAATTAATGCACCTGCAAAAACAAAACGACTGGAATTAGAACATCTACATCTGCATGCAACTAGATGCTATCGCCGCATCCAGTTGGGCCAAGGGCTTATTCAGGTCAAATGTGCTACAGTGAGTATCCCATTGGTTCCTGACTGATCCCAACATTGTTGGCTCGACTTGGTGTCAATGCGTGGTTGTTGGGACGGCTTCGAGATGTCACCAATGTAAAACATTGTGAAAAGTTCGCATGTAAGATATAATAAGCGCGGAGGATTGATGTAGAACTTCTTCTACCGTGAGCGTGTCAGGCAAGCCACTATAGCTGCAGAGAATGGCAGCTGAAAAGGAGTTCAGCTTCTACTCATGATGGCCGACGGATGGAAAATGGGAGTAAAAGAATATAAGCTTGAGGTATAGTAGTAAGCAAACAAAAAGGCGCACAAAATGCAATAGCATAATATGACCGACAGTACCGTTGGCTTGCAATCTTGCCAGATTGTGGAGGCATTCAGGATCGATGAGATCCAAAAGGCTTTTCACCGCGAAATTGGATACGACGAAATTTCGACCACACCCTTCTCAGTTGCTCCTTCGACTGAACTACTTACTGTATTTATAGACTATACGAGCCAATGGAAACCAAATTACGAGTCTGACCAATAGGATTTGAGCGGCTTTAATCGCGCCAATTTATTGGGGATGGGTTACGTAATTTTTCTTTTTTATTTTTGTTTTGGGGTATACTGTATTGTGACTTAAAATTCACTCTTTTCCGATCCTTTCGATGGAAGTCGTCTTGAAGTCGCAACGGACGGAGGTCGATGGGTGCGTCTTAAGCAGATGTACCCATTAATAAATAGGCTGTAAAGTTGTAAGTTAATTAAGTTGTCACCCGAACGGTTTAAATAATTTTCTAGTTACACATAAACTCAAATTGGATCGGCCGTTAACGGTGCTAGAGTCTTGTAGAGTTTTCTAGATAGTTTTTGCTTCCAAATTGTCAAAGATCCATTAACAGATGTGGCTAGATAGATTATTTTCTAGAAATCCGTCTTCTAGTAATGCCGATGCTTTCGTGGAACACATTTAAGACAATTTACTGTGGCTAAACTTCTTGACAATTAGGGTCAGTAACTTCGCGATTGTGCCCTTCCCTGTGCGAAGTTGAAAAGGAAAAAGTGAAAATTGCGACACTTTATGATTTCCCTGCTAAAAAACTATCAAATTTTTGCAAAAATAAAAATAAAAATTTACATGGCTTAAGGAATGGTTAGAATGTGCTGGGAGAGAATGTTCCTTTCAAGAGTTATTAAAAGCCCATGTTGAAGTACCAAAGCTACGTATCTCAATAAATCAGGCTGAAGTATACTTAGATTCCAAACATTTATATCAATTTAAGACTTACTTCAATCCATCAGTTTTGTTTTTATGGGAACATTAGAAACAAAAGAGCAGCTCCTCGCTTTCAACCAATTACTGCGGTCATCAACTTTTATTATGGGTGGAAAATGGAATTTTAATCGTAAATTTTAGACAGAGGAAATTGGAAACACTGAATGGGAGAGAAAACTAGTTTACTTGTTAATAGCACTAGTTTGGGGATGTACGCAATCATCTCAAAACAGACAGAGATAAATGCAAACCCGCGAATATCTTATTCACCAATTAGATCTCATTTAAACGAAGGGCAGTTTTAAGTGCATTATGGATCCATTTGGAGCAATACTTAGATCGAACTCAAGGCCATGCTGGTGTTCGATCGTGGATGTCAATAGTGGGAGGATCTCTTTTCTTCTGTAAGGTAGCTCGACGCTCGTTTCTCCGCTTCAAGCCTGAACAAAACAATGGTATGTTTGGGAAACTACTGAAGGTAATCCCTTTGCTAATGACGTCTCTAGGCCGGAAGTAATGCCGTCTTGGAGACCAGGTTGAAGTGGTTGTCATCCTGGCGGCTGGGTACATTCGGGTGCTAAAGTAATTTCTATTCGGTCACGGTTTATAGCTATATGTGCATTTTCTGGGTTTCGCACCTTTTGTTCTTCCTTTCATATGTTTTGTTGAATCACTCTGCAGTTCCTTCCGTTAATTTTCAACAAAATGCATCTAAACTTCGCTACTTGGTTCCACCTAGAACCATTCATTTACTGTAGTGTCGAAATCAATTTCCACAAATGCTCTCTTGAAAGTCGAGTTCATTATTTACTGGTGAACCGAAATGGTGTCAATTTGCATTGTGATTTATAGCTCATCTCACAGAACCTTGCATTTTCTGACTGAACGTATTTGTTCGACTCCATTTTGACCTGTGGGGGTGCTATGGAACTGCGAACCCCAACCGTGGAACCACGACCTACCTTTTCCCGGAGGTGATATTTGCCTAGCAAGCAGCTTGAGTCCTAATCGCTACTTGCGGACTCTTGGTCCCATTTCGAGAGGGCGGAAGTGGATGGTCACATCAGCCTTCCTAAATAGTAACCCTACCAAGCGCTGAAATCAACCCCCCAAGATTAGGTAACGAGTGCATTTTCCCAGATGCGAGGCGTAAAACAGACAAATGATTAAAAAATAAGTAAGGAAAAATAGAAAGGCGAGAAGTTAATTTGAAAGCAATTCAAGAGGACGAAATGTCACTCTCTACTACACCAATTTTTTATGTGAGACGACAAATGTAAATGAATAAAAAAACGAAGAGTTGCTTCGAAAGGCAGCATCTGAAGATCTGAGTGTGAAGGCAATCCTCGCTCCTACTTCACTTGCAATTTCTCTTCGTACTGCTTGCGGAAACAGTTTACGATGGGGAAGAAGTCCAGACTGCGTTGTTGGTAAGACTCCCAAACGCATGTCCCCTAAAGAATACTAAAAACTTCAGAAATCCTCAATCATTTCAAAAAATTTCTCTCAACGATGTCATGTCACATTCAACCGTTTGACATGAGTTTGACTAATGAGAGACTAAAGCCTGTGCGGTTCTGAGTGATCTTTCATCACAAAATTCGGAAGCTGAACGATGAGGATGCTCTTTTACAGCCAGCTATTAGACCATCCATTCTAGAACTCTACACGATTCGACGTTCGAAATCTACTCTGCCAGCTGCTTCGTCATTCTGTAACGCGCAGAATCGGACACCTCTGGGTTCATGACACAGCGGTCAGAGTCATGCGAATACACAGCAACAAATGCAACACCTCTGGTGCAACAAAAAAAGAGTACACAAAAATAACAACATTTTACGTGTATATCCTATCTGATCTGTGAATTTGATGTCGGGTTCTTTGATGATATGCATGAGGAAGTACCTACAAGAGGTAGATATGTCTGCATAACTCAATGGACATGGATTGCAACTCGCGTCCCTGCATGTGACACGATTAACTGTGTGGTCAAAAATCAAACACGTCAATTCAAACCCACCTAGTTGGCAAAGAATCAAACACGCATCGAATGTTAAAAACACGAGGGTAATAACACTTCGAAGTGCATGGCGCTTGCTGTCAGCGGCCCCACTCCTCTTCCCCCATTAGTTGCGGTGGCAACTAGACAGGGAGCAGGTCTGAGTGTCCCTGCACTCAAAGAGTGGGCGGGTCGATCATCAATAATGCTGGTCCTGATGAGGTGGAGCTTAGACGGATTAGACCGAAAAGATGGTTCGATCCTTGCGTGTTGTAGCCCATGTGGTCAGTCAAAATGGCTGACCTCGATTTAGCCACTCGCCGAGTCAAATGAACCTTCATGTAGTTGGCGAAGTTGTGTTCGCGTTCCACGTGTCGATCGAAGCCATGTGTAGTGGCACCAGAGCACTCCTTCCCGATGCCGCAGATGAAACGCTTAAGCTCCAAGTCCTCCTGCACCTGCTCTAACTGATCTTGCAGGTCGCCAAAGGCGTCGATGATGAGATCTATTTAAAAAAGAGTGTAATTTGTATACTCAACCTCAAAACTTGTTTCATTTAGAAGCTTTGAACATCGTCTAGCATTACTGCCATTTCCACGTACTCGATGTTGGGTACTTTCGGTCATCGACCTCTCCAATTTCCAGCAATGACTGTCAATCCTTCCATGCATCTACAGAGGTCCTATTTAAACTTATTCACGTCTTGCTATGCTTGCAGAAGCCAAAAAGATTGAATTCATCTGCGGGGACCTAGGCTACATCTGAACGGAAGGACGATCTCGAGGATGGGTAAGTGAACATTGACAAATTCGTTCCGACGGCCAGCGGATCCATCCTCAACGGAGGACTCGGACACCACACACCGTTGTAGTCGGTCTACCTGAAATCAGCCAGCAAAACCGATGCGTCAAAGAGATTCTGATGAATGTTAATCCTTCAACTGAAAGGTTCTAGTAGGGCATTCAGATGCGCTTACACTACCGGGGACTATAATGAATGGCGATTTATTAAGACAGGGCCTTGTCTTGCCTCGGGAGAAGGCATTCTAAATTAGCTGAGAGGTTTAAAAACTCCCAACTGATTGATTACCGTACGCATTCTTGTAGTAAAAGCTTTACAGCTCCCGTAGCACCAGAACAGAAGAAAACGCCTTCCGACACAATTTTCAAATGGCGAAGCAATAATTACCTCGTGAGAAAGGCGACTTCAGTGGACAATTTTCTACTTAATTAAACGGTGCGAGTAATGCCAAACTTCCGCCTCCACATAAGATGAGAAATTGGTTGTAAATGAGAAAGAAAGCAAAGCATCTAGCAGGTTTAAACCAGAGTAAATTAGGCGGTGGAAAGGCGCTTCATGTAATTAAAATTCGTGGAGGAAAGGTCAAGGAAATCACTACAGACTTGAATAGACAACAAAGCCAAAAATTCAAATGTCTGACACTTTCTCTTAACAATCCAAATGATCGGCCTCAGTCAAGAGAAGAGGGAGGAAGCATAAACCTTGAATGATCGCGAGGAGGATAATAATGACAAAGAAGAAGAATGACATGTCAAAGAGGATCCGTAGCGCTTCATGTGCGTCTCCATTGGGTGGCTCAATCTCATCTCCAATTCTACCACCCGCTCGCAGACGCATGTGGAGGTAGAAGACGAAACACTAGAGGAGAAGTAAAGGGAGAGAGCAAATAGCGTTTGCCACGTCAGGAAAAAAAAGGAAATGAGAGGGATGATAGAGATATTGCTCACACTCAACATGCCATTGCACTTGTATTCCTTCCCTCCATCCTCCACTTTGGTGTAGAATTTGCGAAAGAAGTTGAATGTGATGACAGTGTAAAGGTAGATCACAAATAAAGTCAACATGACCGCCAACACGAACTGAAACAGGCGAAGGTTAATTACGTTAACGCTCATCTGAACAAGAGATTCATCGAATGTCCAGAAGGGTAAAAGTAGTAGACAGGCCCTCAATAGCTTTCAAGTTGAGTTTCTCCGCTGTAGGACCCTCAGACTTGACAAATCTTCCTATTATCAGCTACCGGCGAACCAAATTTCGGGGGTGTTAGGTGACTCGACGCGAATCCACCAGGCTTATGGACCGAAGTCTGCCTCGCTCAATCAATGGGAGCATCAATCTCACTCCCTGACCACCGCTGTTGCGCTCCAAATGCTGAAGCCTCAGGCTCAGACATTTTATATGGATTAGTTCTTTAATCACATGGCTCGCAATTCCATCAGCCTTTTACCGCAAGAATATCCAAACCCATGTTGGTCAAAGCCGCACCCGCATGGCTGGATTTGCATTACCACGTAATGACCCAGTCACGTCGGAAATAGTAAAAGAGTTTTGAGCAAAAACTAGCGTTAGCCTTAGGTCATCATCTGCTGCACTCATCCGTGGACGTGGCACGACGGGCTCCGATATGGCACCACGTGGTCATTGCACCTGGTGTGGTAGGTGTAAAAAACACGGATGCGCTCGCAACCACCATTTCCGAATGAACAAAGGCCAAAAGATCGCGGCTTCCGTTACATACGACAGATAAAGCAAAACTTAGCTGGATTAGAATCTCGTGAACAGGTGTACTGGGAAGCTGCAAAATGCCTTAACCAACCATGATTATTTTAAGCTGCAAGTTAAAGGTCTGAAAGAGCTCTTCTCTTAAACGGATTCGTCTATGCCAATGACTACTTAAATGAAAGAAGGCTACCCACCGCTGGTTGCTAAGGCTGTAGAGAATGTATATCCACAGTGGATTAGTGAAAATAGTTTGGTTTCAGTGTTAGTCACATATCGAAATGATTAAGCCCAATGGTCAGTCCAAAATACGCCTCAAAACGGTTGGAATCTCACTAAACTAGTCACGTCCACATGATGGAGGGGTCGGTGAAACAAGATGTTAGACACGACCTACACCAGGCCACAACGTGATGCACCAAGCTACCAGAATGTAACAAAGTGTGACCTACCTGTTTTCCGCTGTGTATAACCGATTGTACAATGGTGGTCAGTGTTTTGAATGAAATAGCCACATGCAGCAGGTGGCATAAAAAGAAGTAGTCTGCATTTCCCAGCAGAGGGACAATAAAATAGACCATAAGGTACAGAAACGACTAAATATCTAAAAATGTGTAGGCATTGTCTCCTTTGCGTAGATCGATTTCGGAATCACTGGAAACCTAAATTATCTGTGAAAACGACAACAATTCTTCTTCCAAAGCAGGTATTGTCGATCCATCTCCTGAAGCCACGTTAAATAGCACCAGCTGTTCGAGATCTCCTCAGGGCGTCCGTTGCTACTGCCAGTCTTCATTCCAAGAAGTCGCTTTATCTGCTGTTGGTCGTAATGCTCTCGATACTTTTTGAGGACCATCTTCTTAACGAACTTTTCCCAGTACATGTGGGGGGAGCTGGGAGTGGGAAGGAACAATTTGTCCCATTGAGCTATTAGCCCCTCATTAGAAGGCTGTTCAGTTATCCAAATGCTTTCAAATTCAAGCATTCGAGATATTTCCTCCCCTCGTTTTAATATAACGAGTGAATCTGGCAACAAAGAGAGGGGGCCAGTGAAGTTTGAGAATTCTACAGTTGAGAAATCGATTGTTGGATTGCCCGTCTTCAAGAAGTAGAGGCAACAAGCATGCTCATGGAGAGAATTGAGTGAGCAATAGCGAGTACCTTGAGCAATGAACCCAAATATGAGGCTGATTCGGCTAACGCAATCCACTCCTCTTTCTCCTCTAGTCTCACGTCGATTTCCCTGTCTTGAAGGAGTCCGCGATGCTAAGAACAGTGTCAGTGAGTGATGTGACAAATGAAACCCCAATTGCGGCCTCCTCTGCCGCTCCTTCTGCACCGGGTCCTCGTTTTTCAATCTAGTGGTGAAAACCCTAGTTAGTAGAACTTTGAATAAGAATGGCTTGTAGTGTGGAAAAGGGAACTGGAATTCACCCTATAGAGGAGGAGGAAGTTGATTATGAGGGCAAGGATGGGAGCACTCAACTTGAACCCATAAAAGTTGCTTGCTAAAATCGAGATAAGGGAAGTGGAGATTAAAATGGACTGTTTCAATCGGAAATCCGTCTTGTGTGTTCCTATTCATTCTTTAGTCTGTTATGCACAGAACAATACGTTTTGCTAAAATAAAGCGGGTTCACAGTATCACAGTATTTACAAATCCCACCGCGTCTGCTATGCGTTCGGTCAGGCCCTTACAATCCTCAAGTTTATAAAAACGGGGCAGAGGCAGTTTGAAGGTTTTGCTAAGTCAAAATCGTAGTCTAATCTAAGCAGTGATTATTTAAAAAGTCTATGGCAGATTTTTGCTCTGCTTTTTCCGAGCCTTCTACAGTAATTATAATATGAGTTAGCACGATGGAACGCATACTAGGAGGGAAGAAACTTGGGCGAAGAGAAGTTGTGTATTCGCCCTCACCCAAGAACATTTCTTCCCCACTCGATGACATTCCGAAAAATCTAAAGCATCGTCTACTTCCTTTTCGTAATTTTAGAGGAGACATCTTACTCTTTTCCAGCATGGTAGATTTTGAAGCATGAATTGACACCACAATAAGGCAATTCAAGTACAATTCTACCCACCGCCTTAAGCTGGCCCGACATTCGATCGTGACAGTTATAAGCGATCTCGTATATGTGCAGAACGACAAATTGGATGCTTTCTCTGAACCAACAATTTTTTCGAGTCAGGAAAATTCCGGAAGAACGCAGTGCGAAATCACGCCAGGTACATAGAACGGGGTTCAAGTCAACGTGAGTTATGATTAGTTGGTCAGAAATCGGTCCCTCCCTTCAAGCATGATTAACCTCAAGGAATTTGCTCGACTGCGTCACGGGTAGAGAAGTGAGATAAATGAAGTTGTTTGCACGAGTAAATAGTGGCACAATCCTCGCTCGTGTCCTTTTTGCCCCGACCAGCCTGCAAATGAATTGACCGATTAAGTTGAGACAAGGACATTACTTGAGCCATTAATAAAAACACAGAATTAAGGGAACAAGCGTAAAAGGCTAATCAAACCCCAGCCTATCCGGCGTTGCGCCGGACTCCCAGTTCGACTTGATATTCTTGCCCCCCATCCAAGAGACAATTTGTAACAGCATAATTATTTCATAATTTTAAAAATAAGCAAATCCATAGTAGCCATTCGCCAGTAGCTAAACACCTTTTGTTTGGATTGATTTTACCATTTACTTAATATCAGTGTTATTAAACGAAAACTACTGTCTATGTTTTGCACGATCAACTAGATGGTCTGTTGAAGTGGTTTATCAAAGTAAATGTCAGGTTTAGAAAATAAGGTTTTGAATTGGTATTGATTTGGGTTCTTTGAAAATGGAGTTATGAGTTTCTATTACCCTGTCAGATTCTGATGATCAATTAACGCTAGCACCCCCTCCTTGGCTTCATTTAACAACCTTCGGTAATTGGTTTGTTCTTTAAAGCCAAGCATATGATTACGTTAAAATTTAATCACATTTTTGTCATTTAAGAGTGACCTTGTAGCTTAGTGTCGGCAAGCAAATTTGACCCTGGCTGTGGATGTGCCACTATACAACAATTGTGACTATAATAGCGATGTCTATAAACCTCGAACTTGTCTCAGCAGGGGTGATAAAAGGAAGAGGAGGGAAAAGGAGAATCACCCGCAGGAGTTTGTCTTGATTAATCATTCCGATAGGGCATCCATTTGGCTATAAAAAGGCAAAACAATGAATAAAAATAATAATTTTTGAGTGACTGGAAAGTAGTCTTGAAATTTTTTCTTAGTTTTGACTTTAGTTGCACTAATCAGAATCAGAGTTTCACTTGCCTAAATATCCCGTTTGTCCCTTGACTAAACAACAATAGACAGATTTTAAGTATAATAATGCTTAGAATGGGATATAGACAACCCTTGAACAACCGATCATAACCAATGTCGATTTTAGTCCTATTCCGAGCATTTTGTGGTCATGTCGGATCACGATCTTTCAAATCATTATCTACCCAGAAAAAATGGGGAAATCTTGACAGAAGCATTCACCCTGCCGTTCTAGGCACGAACGGTGTGGCTCACAAATGACTCGACCGGAAGCCGGGACAGCTAAAAGCCTTAATGCAAATTTAACTTTAGCATTCCCTCTGAGGTCGCTCTTCAACTGCTCTCAGGAAAATCGCGCTTCTGAAGGAAGTGGAATGCCCCAACATTGTGGCGTCAATCCCGAACATTGATGGCCTTAATCAGCATGGAACATGTTATTCTAGGTGGCTATCTCCTGTACAATATTCTTGAACATTCAACTGTGGACTCCAGGCCACATTTGGGATTCTAATTATAAGAACACTGGATTGTCACCTTTGCTTATTTTTCATCTGGTGGTTCACACATCAACTGTTGCAAGCTCTTCGGTATTGCCACTTGAGGCGCATTATCTACTGCGATTTAACACCTCAAAACGTGTCAATTGATGTGTGTGAAGTGTTACCAAGCTGGCTGATTTTGATCTGCCAAAGTCTTTTGGTTACCCGCTTCTCACATCGACTCACGGGGTAGTTTCTACTTTCCTTGTAGCTCTTTAAAGGATTTGTATGAGTGGTATCAAAATTACGTAGGTCGTCACTCTGTTTTATCGCTCCCTTGAGATTCCGCTAGGCAAAGCTGTCGATTGCTGTGGCGTCGATGCGTGGTCGATGGGCTGTGTTTTCATTGACTTGACCACGGGAGATCCGCTATTTCGTAGTGATTCCGAGATTGATAAACTCTTCCACATCTTCCAAACAAAGGGGGTATTGACAAAGGAAACTTGGTCGGATGTTACAAATTTGCCTTGTTATAACCCTGGATGGGTTCCGTCTTGGCACGCCAATAGGCTCTGCTCTCAAGAAATGATCATACGTGAACTTGATGCAAGGGATCTGGATTTTTAAACTGTGAGCGGCCACCACGTCTCACCCTTCTCCCCTTTATTTCTTGTTGTCAACACTATCCTCCTAGGTCCATCGCTGTTTTCAGGAATCAATGCAACTCATCGAAGAATCAGTTTTTGATAATTTGTTTGCAATATAATGTCGTTCTTAAGGGGAAGTGCTAGTTGGCATGTAATCACCAACCACCTTTTCGTATGAATGTACAACAAGCTCTTTTTCATTCCTACTTTGCCAACCTTGACAATATGTCGCTGCCTGTCGTCAGTGAGGAGCACATTGGCCTGCCGATTGGCAGAATTCTTCCGGATTTCTCTGAACTATTTGCTGCCTTGATCCCCATTAACGAGGGTGAGCTGGTGGGAGAGGAAGAAGGGTGGAAGACGCGGATGACACCTTGAATAAGATGGTAGTTTCAGTTTCCTTCTTTTTATTGAAAAAGTTATTCAGCTCCAACACGTCTCACTGCTGGCTAAATAAGCTGAGAGGGATGTCCTCCGCGCTGTTACTGGGTGCATCGACGTATCAGGTGCCAGCAGCTCGTGACAATTTTATAAGGGGGAAATCGGTGAAGTCGGAAACAGGGGAGCCTCTGACCGAAAAGCATAATGTTAACAGGTCTACCGCCAGATGTTTCATCATCATAATCATCATCAATTTCACTGCACACTCCTCTCCGCCCCTTCATTATGCCAACTATTTATTAGCTCCTGTTACCGTCAATATTATTTCCGTGTTTGTTGTTCATCAATGATGAATTGTCCCTTATTAATCATTGGGTGTTGAGGTTAGTGGGAAGAGAGGGTATACGAGCGTTTTGTAGTGTCCTGTGCCATTGACCAACGATAGGGTCAGTGGTGTCGAGCCAATTGAGTGTATGATACAGCTGTTTCGGCTGTTATTGTTGGAGTAGCAACATGGGTGTGTATTCTTTCACATCTGTAGCGATCGGTACTGCATTTTGCACAAAATGAAGCAGGTTCGGGTTACAGCTGCCTTGATACTCATCCTCGCATCTGCTATGTGTTTGATCAGGCCTTCACAATCCTTAAGTTAGAAAAAGTTGAGAGAAACAGATTGCCAAAGTCAGCATGGCACTTGTGCTTTGTTCTTCTGCGATTTCTACTCTACTACAAGTAGATTTGGCAGGTTGAATTGCAGTCAAACGAGAAAGAGGATTAGTAGGGGAACTGTTGTGTGCTAGCTTACAACCCGAGGCACTTTTATCTGCACATGAGGGCGTGCCAGGAAACCTAATGCCCTGTCTGTTTCTTTGATGTAATTGTGGAAGAGAAAGTATGCCTCCCTCTCTTGGTAGCCAGTGCTAAAAGTGTGAGCATACATATACAAATCATTTTAGCCTCAAATGCTCTGCCTGATTATATGATTTTGTGTAGCTACAATTATACTGAATACATTGTGAAATTCTTACGTCCTGTTACATTCGGCGAAATGTACGCATGTTCGTTACTCAAGCGATAGGCAGACGGAACAGAAGGTCCCAAAATGTCCTATTTGATGGGTAGATAGATATAGATATGGATAGATATAGGTAGAGAGATTGATGATAGATGATAGGTAGGTAGATAGGCAGACAAATAAATAGATCAATGTGGAAGACCTTGACATATTAAGTTTATCCCACATTCATAAACCTTTGGAAGGAGGCGGTTACAGGCGTGAAATAATCTAAAGAAAGGCGCGAAAAATTGGCCGCTACTCAATATACAAAGTCAGTAATGGTCCCAATTTCTCTTTAAGATTAATATTGCATCCAAACAAAAAGCCTGGAGGAAATCATGATATTTTAAAACCCACAAACCAATACATGCACTCTGATTCGCACCCTCACTGCCGCATGTTTGAGGTGACCTTACTGCACTTTAAAGTGTGAGGTACTATACTACTCATTAGAAGCGATATTAGCAGCAGGTTAAGGTTAACGAATCACCTTGCTAGCATCTGCGTAAAATTTGTAGTTGAATGGGGAGACGCTAATCATTTCAATGCAGATATCCCAAGTTAGGTGAGGTGGCTAGCGACGTGTTAGTCTGGCTAGTACTTCTTCAAGCCTCGGAAAGTTTAGCTGCATTTGACGCTTTGATTTTGACCCAGGTACTTACGAAGAGATGTAGAGTTGTATGGCCCAAGGCAATCTACCACCTCACTCCTTAAACGGCTATTTTAGCCTTTCAATTGACAGTTTGTGAACCTTTACTAACAAGTGCTTTTGTGCTCCTTTGGGGATATTAGGTAGTTAATTTCCCAATTCCGACCTGTGAATTCCTTAGAGTAAGGGAGGAAGCATTAGCAACGAATCCTCCACCTAGTCCTTTACTTCGTCATCTCCATTCGTTCTCTCACCCTTCTATGCTTACTTCGATGCTTAACATGAGAGCCCAGATGGCGTGCGAAAAGGCGCCATTACGGCCGTACGTTGCTGCAACCTCCCCAGAACTTGCCCCCTGGCCACGCTGAGTCTAGCACGTCCGCCTTCCCTGACTTGTGTTTCATATGGACATGGATCTGCTGCATTTACTTATCACCAAATGAAATTTTGAGTAGAGTATTTAAGAGAAGAGAAGGTGGACTACTTCGACTTGGCTAATTGCCTTTCACTCACAGCAATCTTATAAAAGACACCATCTTATTACGTGACCACCTGGAACATAACTCATGCAATGCACTTCGTTTTGCAGCCAATCACACAAACCTTCTAGTAGTGCAATTCAAAGGAGCCATTAATGTGGTCCTTCTGTCTGCAGCCATACTTATTCAGCAGTAATTGACAAGGCTCCTGTGCGTTTCAGACGGAATTGGTACTTTGTCACAATTGGCATGTTTACATGTGTTTTGAAGGGAGAAGAAACGTAGAGACCACTAGTGCATTTAAATACATAGGATATTCGATTACCCACTTGTCTTTAGCATAAGGAGTTAAATATTGGTTAAAGTGCTTTTGCTCCGCGACTGCAGGAATCTCTGTAAATTGTAGTGGCATAAATTAACAGGTTCCACTGCAAAGTAATGCAAAACTTGAGTTTATTTAACAGTTTACAGCTAGCAATTGACGATTGCGTTTCACTTAATGGGCAAGATAGGCTTTTTCGATTCCACGTATGAGTTCAGAGATCAATGGGTGCAACGACCAGAAACTGAATTAGAATAAGAGAGATTCTGCGCTTCATTTACTTGCCATCTCAATGCGATTTTGACCTGTGAAAAAATAATTAGGGTCAGCAAGCTGTGGATTAAGCAATGCTTTAGTTGAGAAGCTGAGCCGAGACCACGTTGGCATTGTATACCATTTTCTCGTCATGTTAACATAGAATTCATGAGCAACAAATCCTGACTGTTGGTATTTCACAGTTCGCTTTCAAGGCAATTCTCTTTAACAGCAATGATAAATCGAGCACACCGTCTTTGCGATGAGCACTGTTTTGACAAAAAAGTATGAAGTAGAACAAAAAGGTCACTGCGTCGCACATGCTTGACGTTTCACTTCATAAATGACCGTTATAGACCATGGTTGTTGGGCTTCTTTGGTAAACATGCCAGGCAGCTCTTTTATAAAACGGTCATTTTGACACATTGGCTGTGCTTTACCTCACGGGATAAAGTTCTGTGCAATAAAGTACTGTCAAGAGGCTACCCACACACTCGATCCGAAATCGGTAATAGTGGGTAGATTCTCCTCAGTGGTGAGGTTCATTAGTGAGTAGAATAAAGAAGTACAAGCGGATGACGTGGAGACGATGCCACCTCTACCGCATCTTCGTCACCATGTTTTCGCGTTACTAATAGTGCTCATCTGACTAGCAGGCACTTTGCACAGAGCTTCAAAGTGGATTCGCATCTTGGCGCAATCATTTCCTATCCAAAATCAAATGCTGCACAGCGAAGATTTCTCTCTACAAGCTATTTCCCATTCTGCAGTAGCGATGAATTTGCACCCACGCTCAGTCATAATCCTGACATGGTGGTCTATCAAACCTCGGCCCAATTAATCGGATCGTAGAGTAGTGAGTAAAAATGCATGGGTTTCGTAGCTTGGGTTGGTATGTGTCGCATGGTCAGCAGAGTATGATGCGACCCTATTGTTACGACCAAAGGCATACAACAGGAGTGCTGCCCAGATGGCCGCGCGTACCAATAGTGGTGAAACCTCAAGCACGACCTGACTCATCTTTCCATGATTGGTTTTGAGCTTGAGCGAAGCCTCCTTAAAAATCACTAGGAGCTCCTTAGGCGACATGCATAATTCGCTGTAGGTGTGATGGTGGATCTCCAGACATGGCCCATGGTGGGGAAAATACGGTGCAAGGCGCATCATCAACAGCGGAGGCAGACTTGCACTGATCAGACGCGGTATCTATCACTGCATCCGCATTGTATTCTTCCTCATTCAAGAAATTGGTAATTGATGTGATTACATGCCTACAGGCGCACAATTTAGTAATTGTTACCATCACTAACGAGGTGTTCAACTTGACACTTCAAGAGTGAACAAATGAATGAAAGATTGAATGATTGCATCGGCTGAAATTGATGGAATTGATGAAGGTACGCTATAAGGAGGATGCCACTTGGCTCATAGTTGACGGAGGGTTTTAAGTATTATAATTTTTCAAATCCTCACTGTAATATCTAGTTTCTCCTCCATCCACATGCATGGAGTCGAGGAAGTCTAACGCGCTCATTTGCGCGCGCTTGAAAGCGCACTAACCATTTAAGACTTTCCGTTTTCCTTCTGCTTTTATCTTCGTTTCTTCTGCTTCCAACTTTTCTTCGTTTTCGCCATCGATACCGACTTCGCCTCTACCCCCGCCTCCACCTCCGTACTCTTCTCCACCTTCATCAACCCTTCTTCACCTCTCTTTCTATTCCTTTTGTCCTTTTTCTTCTTCATCTCCTCCGTCTTCGCCAGTGCCTCTGCCGCCACTCTCACTTTTCCCTCCACCTTATCCTTTGTTAATAATAATAACCTCAATTCAGCTTTCTTCTCCTTCCAACTTTCTCTCTCCTTCTCCTCCTGCCCTTCCTCCTTCTGCTCATTTTTGATCTTATTTTTCTTCCATGTTATGCTATCACCTTCAGCAATGCTAAGTTCCACCTCCTCTCCGTTGTTTACCTCCCGTGGTTTCCACTCATCAAGTTTGCTTTCACCCTCAAACAAGCACACTCCAATAAAGTGCACGCATTTGGGTGCTTCAGGTGTGCGTCCACGTAAGTGTTCCCCTTCTACATAAGACCAAGTGTCCGTAAGCCAGAAGGAGTTAAAGGCTGTACCAGAACTGCTCTCGTCCTTTAAATTAGGATGTCAATCGGACGTATAAACATAAACGTCCTCGAAATACTCGACTATCTGAACAGGATATGTACTTGGCGGTGGAAAAACTAAAACAAACAAAAGCACCACAGGACATTCGCAGCCTCGCCATCTTAATGAATGAAAAGGCACACTACAAAGTGACAACATGCGACACTGAAATGACGTGCGTTCATGGGTTACTCGTTCTTACCAAAAGGAGGTACTGAAACCAAAAGGGAGGGATTGGGGTCCCCTTCAACGATGCGACTGCTCACGACCTGGCGATCGTCATCACTCGAATTGAGGGTACCCAAAAGACAAACAGGTTGGGGCATCACTACAACATGTGCAAAAGCTCGTCTTGTGGTTCGTGCTCTCACACTTCTGTCACCACACCAACGCCACCCTACTCAATCCACGCACGCCATAAAATATGGAAATCTGTTTGCTCATCATTTCAGTGCTTTAGCAGATGCAGTAAACGAAGTAAAAGTACCATCAAACACTACATAAATGGTGCGCAGTGTAGCAATAAAAATGAGAACATAGAAAGCAAGGCCACACTTACGGAACTGCTCAGCTCCTTTTGTGTAACAAAATGGGCCAGTAAACTGAATGGGTTCATCATTTTTTTCTTCTTCGTTTTCCCTTCCCCCACCTCTTCTGTGTAACAACTATCCTTAATGTCTACAATGAAAAGCGATTTCCTCGTCCCAAATCACCCCGTTCATCAGTCTGTTTTCCTGGCCAATGTCAGGTTCACCTTGGTTAATCAGGTGAGATCCACTTACGCTGAACTGGCAAGATATCGTCGATTCGAAACAGGCCTCACTTTACATATCTCCAAACGCATCTACATCCACACTGCTCGTCGGACGTTTCTTTTGGAGTGGTCATTTTATCATAAAATGATTTCGTACTGTTTACCGTGTCTAATTTGCAAAAGCACAGCAATGTAATTGAAGATTCACACACGTGTCTATTTCTATGGAGTAGCCCGAGCGCAATGGGAAACACCTGCGTCGTCTGCGTCATCTGCTTCCATCCCTCCATGAATACCACACGAAAGTGTGAGTCGTCCCCTTCCCTCATCAACGTGACAAGTGTTGTCACTTTCCCGTCCATACGGGAGAGACACTATCAAGGTCCCCACTTAGCAGTCCTCACATTGAACACATCGCAATTGCGACTAAAGCAAGCTCCTGACCACGAGGTGGCAAACCATCCCCACGACTTCTAGGCCGTCTGACGAACTCATTTGCATGCTCACTTCTCATGTGCAGTCACCAAAGATGCTTGAGAAACGGCTTAAAAGCTACTGCTTCAGCGCCAAACGTATACTGATGACTGGATAAAGAGGTTCGTGCTAATTGTCTGTGAGCAAGTGGTCAAAGCTTAGCTTGACATTAGCTATTAGCTAGCAACCTCACATATAGGGTAGTTTGTAACGGAATTGTTAACTGCTCACCCCTACAAAGGTTGAGTTCCTCTGAGTACGCTAACGAATCTCATTGTGGAGGTGAGGGCAATAGGACGATAGATTTTGTGAGCTTTGGTAAAATTGTTGAAAGTGGGGTCGGTGAAGCCATATTACGTTGGCCAATAACCTCTTTTCAGTGGTGTGGTATGTGAACCGTTTATTTAGGGACATTTTAAATGGTGGGTATTGCTTGAGCCGAACAAAAGCTGGTTGATGCAACACATTAGAGCAATGCTATCAACTCTCCCTAAAATGAATCCTTGGTGACTTGATGCACCCATGTCACATCTTTTTTACGCTTTATTGAATCTTCGTTTGATTCCAGTGGAATCGACGTTAGCACTTCATTTGCCCCAAAGCTTCAGAATCCCGTTCTGTTTGGGGTAACGAAGGCAGGAGGACGATTAATTTAAAGGGCAGCAATTGCTATCAACGTTAAGCTAATGCATTAAATTGATGTTTCTTTCCGAGAACTGGTTGTCGTGCGGTTCGGCTTAAGTTTTCACCTCCATGTGAAGCCAGCTACGAGACGGTCAACGACACACAAGAAAACTTTGAGATTGTTCGCTGTAGGCAAATATCCTCTTTGCCGTTGTGAGTCCTTAGTATGGGATGAAATTTGGCTTAGTTAATTGTCAGGTAAATAATTGGTGGTGGATAAATTGGCGTGGGCTAAGATGCTCATGACGTCCATTGGGTTGCGCCGTCTATAACTAAGAATGATATCAACCCTGTGTCCGATTGGCACTCAGTGAGGAATTTAATTACGGATGGTGGGCCGGCCTATGTGCTGATTTCAGCAAGGTGTCCGCGCATTGTCATTTGCAACAGATGCGTATTCCTCCATGGTGTTTGATTTGCAGGCGTTATTTTTGGTTGGATTTCGGTTATTATCCTCAGTTTGGAGTTGAAGTCTACTCATTTGTACCTCATTGGAAATGTTCTCATCTGATCAGTTGCTTTTATTTGACGCCTCCAAATTGTGTCAACTATTCAATTTTACCTCGCTGTAGCCTGGCTTTCCCTAGCGACGAGGAATGCGACGCAGCAAAAGCAGCGACTGACATCTAATTGTTAAATCAACACTTCTATCGCCTTTAGCCTTCCGATACGGTACCGCAGCCACGGCCGTCAACGTGGGTCTCGCCGATGGCTCCTTCGACGTCTCTGCCTCCATCCGCCACTGTATCGCACTCTGCGCTCCCACAGGCACCACCTCCTCTGCGAAAGCGCGTAGTCAGTGCGTCTTTGACCCCGTGTCTTTCGTTGCGTTTCCATTCTACCAAACGCTCTATTTTAGTGATATCGTACACCCTAGCTCCATTTCTTTGCCCCTTTTGTTTTGGGCAGTGCAGATGCATGATCTTGCTGATGAGTATCGACCAAGGCTACTGCTGAAGTGTTGATGACTCTTGTTGTCCTCTAATACGAAATCGCTGCAACTGACGATGGTTCTGCTACTCTCGCTGCTTCCACGTTGCCTACCGGTGGGGTCATGGAATTGGTTGCGCGGAGTCGAAAGGAGGCGGGACCGCTCGTATATGTGATTTTTGCTGCTCGTTGCCTAGTTAGTAGTAATTTTCAATCTAATCCAAATGTTTGATTTGTCTCCCTCCTCATACTAACCGGTAGTTGATGAGGATTTTTCCACCTGACCATAACATCGATTTGACCTCATATTTCCTTTGCTGATGCTTTGTAGTAGTGCCTGTTCTGCATCGGAAAGGTGACTCCCGCCGAGGCTACCCTTTCACAAATAATTTTGGGCTTTATTGGCTACGATTTTAAAAAATTGTGCTGCTGTCCTGTCGTTGAATACAAGGAGTGTTTTGCTATTCCGATTGGGTTGATTGTGTTGGTTGAACTCCATCTCGCTGTGTAGGCGTAGGCGCTGGACATGTCCTTGTCTGTGACTAAGTTCTTAATTTAGGCCAAAGGTGCGCCAATTTGCTTCGTCGAAGCGATTTTTAAATTAAGCATTTTCCAGAATTGATTAGATCTCTTCATTATGAATAAGCTGAAACACGAAAACATTTGATTTATACGCCATAATTTGATCGTCGTGGTTACAGTTTTCTGTCATGCAGGCGTACCCCAGCAGCTGCAAATTTGAGGAACAGTGCTTCGGTAGCTGCTATTCTAGGTCTTGCAGGTGCGGCTTGCATCCGTTTCACCATTTTGCAGCCAAGTACTTCGTTTGTGGTGCGATTAGGAGGTGTCGGTGTTTGAGTGCAGCCATGTTGGCGTTGCTACTGATGACATCTCATCCTATTTCTCCGCCTGCTTCTTCTGACAAGCAACAACCAGCCACTCTTCCTTGTCCTATTGCTGAGTAATTGGTGGAGTAGAAGAAAGATGTGACAGAATAAATGGTAACACAGATGCAGCATCGGGAAGGAGTGATGGGTTACTCCCCGTAGAACTGGTATCCAACGTTAACAGAGAGGAGTGAATGGTTGTGAGTTCGTACTCACCACAATGTGTTGAGGCTGAAGTGGTATGCAGTGGGGTGATTGCGTACTGTTGAGGAGTAATTTGGATCGCGTAATGCATTAATAGCTGGGAACTGTGGCAAATGTGTAGCGCCTAACTGCTGCTCTACCTTGTCCAAGAGGACCACCTAAATCGCGAAAGTGCTTTTTACTATTGACATGAGGGCTACTTCCTATCACCCTTGAGTAGAATGGAGTTGAATGATTAGCTAAATACAGCTGTTACATCCCGCAGTCATGATGAAGGCTATTAAGCCGCTAGACTAGCTTTAATGGTAAGTGTCTCCCCTGACTTGCCACCTCCTTGTACACTCGCGTCCGCAAGAGCATGTGGTTCTCGAATTCAGTATTATTGATTTCCTCGAAGTCATCCAATGAAACAAGTCAGCAAGCAAGCAAGCGAGGAGGTAATCAATTAGGTAGTCAATCGACACACTAAGCTGGAATTGTCATATGAGCTGTGACTATCTTGCTGAACGTTCTACGCCTCGTGACTATGAGCGTCATGGTGAAAGCCCTGACGGCACTGGACATGCAGCGAATAGTTACCCTCATCCACTTCCTCTTCGCTTATCATCAGTGGATTCGCACTCAACACCGAGGCCAGTGGGTTAGGCGTATTGCCTGGCCGCAGTGGACAATTGTGGTTGGTAAGATTCACTTTGTGACTCCTTAGATACTTACGCAGGGAAGACGCGTTTTCCACCTCACCGGTGCCTCCAATCTACTCCTTTTGCAAGAGATTGCTCCCCACACTCACGTCATTCACTTTTGCCCCTGCAGTCGCATTGGCATGAACGTGGAGGACGCTGTTGATGCCCTCGCCAGGAACGCCGATCTTGGATGCTCTGCCACTACCATCAACTGCAGCATCACTCACTCAACGTAGGTCCCCATGCTAAAGTGAATTATCGACCTCCCCTTCTGTCTCGTTTTTGCCAAGTTCTACAACCATCTGTTCTCCCATTTTTGCTTGAACACAACAGCGGACGCGAAATTGGAAGTTGTGAAACAGAAAGCAGTTGAAGAGGGCGGAAGATTGGGATCAGGAGAAGGCGGCGATGAGGGTGAAGAGGATGTGGAGAAGTTTTCACGGTGGAGGCGTTGCCACAACAATGGGGAAACGAGAAAGTTCTAGTTAGGCTTTACGTTCTCCCGTTACTGATGTCTTGCAAAGCGCGGAGAGCAGTACAACTTTATCTTCCATCGGCATGGAGAAGCAGCGCAACGAAAGAGAGGGCTCGACGTTGACGGAGCAACCAGCACCGTCAAAATCGCAGGCTTCGGTGGGTTGCACGCATATATTCAAATGAACAGCGTGAAGCCAGACAGCAGCATCTAGCTAATGACCGTCTGGCTTCATTCCAGTGGCGAAAGCGTCTGCGTATGCGACTGAAGAGGATGTTTTGCTGTCGCCTTAATGCAAGTTGTGATTAGAATCCTTGTTCCTGTAAATATAGTCCACTGTTTGCTGCTCAACGAAGTCTTGTTACTTCTGAGTGAGATGTGGATGACGGTGCGATGGATTGGTGTTTTGGGACAGCATTTAAGTGGGTGGAGGGAGAGGCGAGTGTAACATCCAAGCCATCGGAGAGATCGGTAGGCATGCTCAAGGACAGGCAGTCAAGTAGATTAAACGAAAACGTGGGTGGTGGCACGCCTTTATAGCATTTGGCGAATCCCAAAATGGCAAGGCAAAATAACGGATTGGTAATGTTAGCCGCAATGCATAAACCATAAGCCAACTGTCGAATGAGAAGCTGCATGAGAAATGTGTGCTGAAACCGGGTAGGATGCAACTGTATCAAATAAATCAATTTTTGGGCTCAATCGACGAATTGGAATGTAGCGAAATGTATTGGTGCTGCCAGATTCCGCAACCTGAAATACCCTTCATTTACATGCAGCCAGTGGAAAACTTGCTCATTCAACTGATGCAGAGTGCATTCCATGGGAGGGGAGATGAACAACAGTATCGAGTTACTACGTACTTGGAGGTGCTCTCACTCCTAGGGGTATCTAAATCTGTGTCCTCTCTCGGCCCACCAATAAGTAAATTGCAGGCCGTTTACCCTCTTGCGTATTGAGACCTGCCACATACTTGTCCAGACTTCAGTAGTATTGCCACTCTGCAATATGACGAGGGTTGAATTTCATCTTGAGCCATACACTTGACCATCACTATTGGGAGTAGTACAAGCGGTCATCCGACCAGGCTGAGGCAACAAAGCTTGCTACGCCTTCAGCCTCTCAGGTGTGCACTGCAGCCCAGAGGCAGAGCTCATCACGTGGCGACATGCTCTCGCAGGTGCCTGTGTCTCGTCTGTTATTTGACGGGTTATCTTGCGCCCTCGCTGACCACAGTCAGGGTGCAATTGGTAGTGCAAGTGTCAACGGTGTCTTTGAAATCCAGTTTACTCCCCTTCTGAGGTTAATTCGTCTGTTCTCCTTGAAGCCGTTCCCACGTGTTGCTCCAATTCCTTGTCCTCCAAACCCATTCACTCACCCACCCACTTAGGAGTGACAGCACGAGGTGAAACATCAAATAATCTCATGTAATTGCCAGCGTTCATTAGTGTTAGCAAATGGTGATGGAGTACTTATTTGGATGTGGGATTAAAGCAACAGTAGAATAGAAGCAACCTGTGACGCTACAGATAGACGCATGTACTCATTGACACGCTGATTCTGTTTGGTTTAGCACAAAATATGCGATTTTAATGACATCAGTAGCATTGGTGCGCATGCGCTTATAATTCATCAATTTCGATCAGTGGAAAGAAGGCTGTGTACCCTGTCGATGTTCTCCAAATTGTCAGTCATCCATGCATCCATGATGGGGAAGTTAAGGCTAATGACCTGTCCCTCTTTGCTGGTGCGAGGAGGATGGTGCGCTCTGCTAGCTGAGAGTCTGCTTATCACTGCTTGAGCGTATAACTGTGATGGTGGCATAATCGTTGGCACTTTATGCTCATTCGCTTTCTTTGTTTGGCTTCTATTCATTTGCTGTTCAAGTTGAACTTGGATTGGAGCTGCACTGCCCATCCTGATTGTTTTCAGCTTCTTGGATGATGATGGGTCACAGCATGCTGGACTTGATTTCCATTACTTTCCTTACGATGTTTTGTAAGCAATTTTGACCTCTCTCGTTTAGTTCCTGCCTTACCTACTAAACATGTCACAAGACCTGTGACTGAGGTGGCTGTTAAGCGGTGAAGGGTTTCCGTCGGTATTTCCCTAGTCAGCCTCTACGAAATAGATTGATAATAGCAACTGTTGTTCCATAAATGACTAATCAATTCACAAAGACATTAGCCTTTGAAATGGTGTCACTCGCGGCCACGTACTTCATATGGTGTCAAAAGGTGTCTAGCGCATCATAGTCCGCAGGCACGCATATGGATTGGCTCACCCCTGTAGGCGTTCACATTGAAGTGTATAAGCTCATTGCAGTCTTTTTCGATTAATCAAAAGTTCTGAGGTGCTGGTTGTTGTAATAGATAGGCTGAAACGGTTGCAATACACCGAAAATGAGAATGCTTGATAAGTTGCTGGGGTTCAACAGCTGTTCCGTTGAGCATGCTACAGGAATCGTTTGTCACAGACTACTTCCTGCAGCTTTCGACAGCACGGAAGGTACCAGATTCAACTTTAGTTCTTTCACTCAGTTGCTGGTTTAGAACCTTCACCGGTTCATGGTTTGGCTGGGTGCATGCACATCCTCGGATCAAGCAAAAGCTTGCTCACTGGGTTGTCACAGTGCAGATCATTTTGGCATACTGCTCTTTCTGAATCTGGTGCACTTGCCTCAGCTCATATCGCCGCCTCTTCCTTGGTTCTATATCACTCGATTTGTTTAAGCGATCCTTTGTGATATTTTTTCTAGACGAGCATTAACTTGCTCCTTCTGCTTCTTGCACAGCACTATCAGTGCATTCACCAACACCTCATCTTTTCGTAAGAGCAGTGGCAACTGGAACTCGGCTAATCCATGTCCTGATTAATCCAAACAGACCCTGGTGCACGGCAGTGACCCTGCTTTGCATCGATCACCCAGATTTTATGCCTCTTGATGGTTGGGCTGAGTGATTGCGTGGCAGATTGGTTGGCTTATGCAAAGATTTTCAACTCGTTGCGATTGAAGCCCCTCGCTAATACGACCTGAGGAGGTTCGTTAATCTCCTTTTATTAATCAGTCGCCCCTCCTTGCTATCGATGGCCTCCAACTTGGCATTCCTAGCCATGCTTGCACCTCCTCTGGTAGCTGGTAGTCCTCAGCTGAAGGGAAACCTCTTGCTACCCAATTCCTGACCATTGCAGCACATTGCACCAAACACTTTCTCTACTGAGCTGTCACTCGCCCCACCAAATTCTCCAAACGCTCATTTGGAAGGCTTTCCTACAGGCAGAATTCCACCCTATTCAGTGAGAAGCAAGGTGCCTTAGCGCGATGCCACCACCGCATCAATTGCAACAATCTTCCCGACTGACCCAGAAGAACAAAAATGAAAGATGAATGGGTGCCTTCGAAATGACCAACAATTTAATAATTCGCCAGTGTAACGTGTTCGGTAGACTGCACCTATGCTTTGATCTGCCGAAGCATTTCAAAACATCAGATTCCGCGGGTACCTTAACCACCGATGAATAGAGGGTTGCATGACATAGCGATGGAGATCAGATCGCAGATAATCACAATCACGCCTGCCACCTGTGCCATTGTCTCCTCATTTTTCCGTATCCGAACTTCTCACATCGGGTCAGCAACTTTCAGTCGGCGGAAACACTACTATACTGACTCATTAGCAGTAGTCGATTAGTCCTGCCTAGTCTCCAGCACTGCCATCGGCGCTGCGATGTAAATGGTAGAGCAGATGAAAACACTTCCATGGGTTGACCGAAATTGGTAGTCCAAATGGAAGTGTTAGTGGCAGGAGAAGGAAAATGCAAGTCATCCAACAAATGATGAGCTTGCTTGGAGTATGTGAGCGAGCCCATCTTCTGGGTCAAGTATATGTCAACCATCACATTGCATAGATGGGTTCGCCTGTCACACACGCGCATCGCATTGAAGGAAAAGGAGTGAAGACTAGCAAGTAGGAAGGGGAGGAAGTGCAACCGGCGCTAACGCATGTTCTGTCGGGATGGCTATACGATTTTAGCTCCCAATTCCAGAAGAGGTTGAGAGTGGGCGAGAAGGAAAATGCGGTGGTTTGGTCAGTATTACATCAGCACCGATTCTGATCATGCCTGGTGGTAGAAGTGCACATCTAGTGTCCATTTCCATGACATTCAGACTGCTGCGCTCCCCTTATGCCTTGGCCATAGTAAACGACCCAGACACCTTCATTTTACGGCGCTTGACGTTCAGTACCACCACGTAGCACAGTTCAGTACTTAGGGACTGAATACGTTCCATTTTTGATGCGATTCCTACAGCAAATCTTCCTCTTCTCATTCTTCCTGTTGAGCATGCCTCTACATAAATCGTTCTTAGCAAATGTGCGGCATGAACTATCAGTTGTAGATTGATCTCGACCACCGATTAACAGGTAGCGACTGGTGGAAGAAGTTGCCGCGACTAGTGGTGCTGTGATGCATGACATGAAGTGTGATTTCTTGGTCTCGTAGGCGGAGCAGGGCTTACGTGCAGAGTAAATGACCAAAATGAAGGTGGCTAATGCCTAAAGCATGGCTGCAGTTGGATAGTCTGGAGAGGTGAGTCATCCGTGGTTTGGACTGAATGGTCACGACTGATGGCCAGATGGTTCCAGCTTCTCACTCTCTCCCACGCGCTCACCCTACACCCTCGGCTTAGACACGCACAGCTCGCTGTCCTGACAGTGACAGTAGGACCCCCGATGCGTGTTCGCGCCATGAGACAATTAGTCCACAAACAATACTGGTGGTCTGATAACACGTGTAACACGTTCGTGTCGTGTTTACCGAGACTCAAATCTGACATGGAAGTACGCATGCTTCGTATGGAAACGGGTATCGGTTCTGTGGCTAGAAACAGAAACAACCTTGGTTTAGATGCAAAGTAGGAATGGGCTTGCATTCAGGTAGGATCAATGCACGCCCAAAACTTACCACTTTTATGCAGGCGTCTTCGTTGTTTTGTGGAGGAACAAGCAATGCGCCAATTAGTGCGGTGATAGTTTCCCTATAATGAGTGTGGTGACGATGCGAATCAACTTTTGCAAATGCTCACACTTTCGAGCCCACCGACATTGATGCGGAGAAGTCACCAACTCCGGCACCTGGATTCGCGGCGTACTGTGGAGAAAGGTTGCCACCACTGTTATGCCCCATAGTGACACTATGGCAAGCGCCTTTTCCAAAGGGTTCTTTCTGATACAAATCACGCGGCACATGCAATTCGATTTCGCAAGAAGATTTCCACGAGCTACAGTAATCGCTTCGCCATTACTAAGGGGCAGAAGCCGAGTAGCGTTCAATTTGCAGATTTAAGAACACGCATCATAATCATCCTCTTAACTCTTCGTGTGGCCACCCTGTATTAGTAGTCATTTGATGGTTTAAAAAACCACCTTTATGCTCGGATAAAGATCGTTTTAAATGCTGCTAAGTAGATTTTTGAGACATATTCCCTATCTCAACCAACTTTGGCATCAATAAAGTCGAATAAAGCAGTAACATTACTCAAGTCTCATCGAATTCCCCCGACAGTGAGCACGCCAGGAGGAGAATCGTGAGCCATCAACTCCCATTGTCTACCCACCTATTCTTCTGTTTATCTACCTGTGTGCAATCTACGTGAGATAATGCAAACCAAACCTCATCGGAAGGGAGGACTTGGTTGAGAGAACGAGAAGACGATTATTCTGATGCGTTAAGTCGATCACATTAGACTTGAGCGTCTAGAAGCGCTCTGAGGCAACGGCTCACTTTACCTAATTATATTTCTCCCATCTGTCCAACATCAGTGACGATGGAAGCAGCAATTTTTTGGAATAGTGTACAAACTGCAAGTCACGTCTGAACGACTGCCAGAGATGACTTGACGACAGCTGCCAAGGTGGCTACCTGAGAAGACTGCTGGAATGTGGTGTGGCTGAAGCCACTTTGTCTTTTGTCAGTTGCGTTCCCTAAGACGGGTGTCGAGCAATGTGAAGCAGCCTCTTCAACACCGCATTTGATGAGCATGGAGGTTTCATTGGATTGAAGGGCTTCCACCAACTCATTCCTAACTGTAGGAAAGAGGAGACATTCAGGCGCTTCACAATGTCCGCACGGCATTGCTGGCTCACCGGGTGGGTCTAGGAGCAGTTTTTGGTGTGCCTGCCTAGGCACAGCACGCAGGTCAGTGGGCATGCTAATGGTATTAGATCAGAATGATCCCCTGGCAAGAGGTGAGTCAGGCAGCCCCGTGATGCGTGGGTGACGGAGATGAGGTGCGAGTAGAGTCGCGATGAGTGAATGCAAATTATCTGAGTGTAGCTGTGTAGTAGAAGAAGGGAAGACTCGAAAGATGCATTCCACCCATTTATCCTTAATTCTATATAAATTGGAAACATCGCACGCTAACATTGAAAAGGTGACCTTGGATCACCCCAATTCAGTTGCTTCTCACAAGCGGAGTGGATTTGATGGCGATTTGCTGAATTGCCGCTGATGAAATGCGCACACCTCGGTCATTGTTATGAAACACTGTCATTCAGTTTTGCCAAGGTAAGGTGTGTTTACGGGATCTTACCGCGCAGAGAAAAGGATCCATAATGATGATGAGCCTTCTCATGGGTAGGTTTTGTGGCACTGAGTTTTCCCATGAAGAGGGGCATTGGACACCTAACCATCTAGATTACTAGTGTTGTCAGTTACTGACGCCGTGGGTTCAATCCACACCTCCAACTGCATCGAGTGGTGGGAAGTGGAACTCTAAGGCGATAGTTGGGTGTGCAGCATAAAAAGAAATCCCGACTGACAGATACGTCCGTTGTGCACCACAAATGTTTGCGCGAAAGTGGCATGATCTCCAACGGCTGATGCAAAGTGCGCTTTAGAAGCGTGAGGACGTGAGTGAACGAGGAAGTCATTCAGAAATAACCTGTACATTGTAAGTATGCTTAGCAAATGTTTGATGGCAATAAAAGTCAACTCTACCTGCCAGCCTGGCGTGCAAGCAAGTGCTCACTGCAGCCTCTCGTTGGCACTGCACAGGCGATAACAGAAATGCATACAGAAGATCACACTGAGGCCTTTTGAGGCGGAGTTCCACTGTCGTGCGTCTACGTGGCGTGTGAGTAACCTTGGCAGATTCTCTCTACCTGTTGAATGCAGGTGTGAATGCCTGTACATCCTGCTCTCCAGTAATGTTTTTGCGAAGCCTGAGGTGCTAACTCTCCTTGCCACCTCTTGAGCGTTTTAATGCCACAGAGCTGTGACATGCCAATGAGGCTAACCACAGCCTGCCCAGGCTATCTGCGAAGAATCCAGTGCAATAAAGATAGGTGTCGCTGCTCTTTGGCCGTCCTTTCAATCTCCTCTTTCGGATTATCGTCATCGGTTCTCTCTATTCACCTCCATTATGGGAGCGTAGCCATCTGCTGCCACTCACCCGGTTCACGGATGATGCGAGAGCCTTGCAACTTCTCCGGAGGGGACTCAGATACCAGTATCCACTATCTCGAATTTCGTTTGATGGACAAGGCGGGTGACTTAATATTTTTCCACCAAGCCCTCTTCCGTTCACTCACCATATTGTACCCCCCACTCAAGCACCAAATTAGTCATCACTGCAACCATCCATTTACCCTCCCGCCCGTCAGTTCATCCAGTCAACAATGTTTCTCCTCATCCACCCAACAACCAATGCAGAGCCCTTCCATTTCTCATCATCCACATCCAACTCATTTATTCCGTCCCTCCATCCGGACGCTAGTTTTATCTTGTCCCTAACTCAGTGGCTCAAAAGTCGAGCTCCACTTAACGTAACTGTCGTATTTTACCGTTGGAAAAGCAACGAAAGAAATTGACAATTGGAATATAGGGTTTGCGTAATGAGAAGAGGTAAAACACCCCATCAACACAGCAGTGTGCACAAAAAGTTGCACAAAACCTCTCCATCACGTTTTCATTGCTCCGCATTGATCTTCACAGACTCCAGTGTCTGTTGAATCACCCGTGGACAGGGTACGTCGTGTTCTTGAAAACGGTCTGGGAAGATGTGCAGTGAAGTGTGAAACCTTGTCCGAGTTTGATAAGAAGGCATTCAGAAGAGAGGACGACACTCGCCTCGATTTCGTTGTAGCGCTCTTACAAAGCGAAACCGGCGGCACTGCCCTAGAGGTGAGATAAGGCAAATAAGTGCCCCAGAACAAGAGAAATCAAAGTTTCTGCGTACTTGTCATCTACATAAATGCTACGTAGGAGAATACCGAACAAGATGCTCGCCCCATTAAAAAGGGTTATCCGTAATTTCGAAACGAGCTATCAATACATCAAACCGCACAAATTCATTCGTTTTGGGAGAACGTGCTAGCCTTCTTACCCTTTTAAAGCTATCTGACTCGAACCCTCGGGAAGTCATCTGCTCCCTATTCCATCCTGTTTCCTCTCATGGAATTCGTCTTAAGCCGAATGTCGTTGGGTTCCATCGCGTGCTTTACGAACTTGCCATAATGAACACTATTGTGAAAGCCGTCAGCAGTGGCACTGTGCCAGAACGCGACCGCATCACTCTGTTAGACGATCAATTTGCTTTGGCTCGGGCGGGCTTTCTTAGGCTGGATGAGGTGCTCCAGTTCTGCCGCGCATTCGTTAAGGAGACGCGACACCGTGTGTGATCAGTGCTGTCAGACGGGTTGGCACAGGTTCAAACGCCGCTTGAGGAGGCGACTTACCCGGTGGGCGATGAGGTGGTTTTCTTCGAGGCGTGCAAAGGGATTTGCGGGTTGAACAAGTTGTGTAGTGAGCTGGTGCTGCCGGTGTATGAAAAGATTGGTGAGTGTGGTTGAGCTTGTTCCAACACCAATTTGATCTGGCGCTTTATTAAAATACGTAGTCGAAGTAAGCCCAAGGTATTTCAATGAGCGGATTTGCTGATGTGTAGACTATTTGCGAAAAACTGCTAGGCCTAATGATCTAGCCGAAAGGCTGTCCGACCTCCCACCTGCGTCTTTCACCATTGTTCCTATAAAGGAATGGTGAGTAGAGCATTATGAACAGTTGATCTAGATGCATAAATGAAAGCATGATGGTGGGTTGAAGAGGTTGCGAATGCTTGAGAGCACCAAAGTTGATGGGCCAAGGAGTTTTGGGCTAGATCAAAGTAGCCGGTTTGCTGAGTGGACTTGGGTGAGGGAGTGAACGCCTAGGTTGGTGGATAGACGCATCCATTTTCGAGAAGGATCCACCTCCCACCTGCGTCTTTCACCATTGTTCCTATAAAGGAATGGTGAGTAGAGCATTATGAACAGTTGATCTAGATGCATAAATGAAAGCATGATGGTGGGTTGAAGAGGTTGCGAATGCTTGAGAGCACCAAAGTTGATGGGCCAAGGAGTTTTGGGCTAGATCAAAGTAGCCGGTTTGCTGAGTGGACTTGGGTGAGGGAGTGAACGCCTAGGTTGGTGGATAGACGCATCCATTTTCGAGAAGGATCGAACGATTCAAGTGAATGCATTGGATAGATGAGTCAGAGGTGTTTGAACTTGAAGCTGTGGATGCAGCCACTTTCCTCTCCTCCAAACCGTCCTCTGCACTTCATTCTTGTGCTGTCAGGCTTCGAACCAACCTCCACGGATTCGAACAACGACCGCCTTCTTCGTCCCATTATCATCTCCATCCTTGGCCGCATCGGCCACGCCGATGTCATCTGTAGGGCCCAAACCGCCTTTCGGCGTCATTATGCAGCTGTGATCTCTGCACCTGGGAATGAGGATGCAGCAAACCAGTCAGAACGCATCTCACCAGATCTTAGGGCTGCAATCTACTCCATTTGCATGCGCAACGGTGGCGTTGAGGAGTTTGGGAGACTTTTGGAGGTGAGTTGGTGTTGGTGTTGTGGGCTTTTGATTGGTTGTGCTGGTTGCATTGCCGCTGATAGAATCTCAAAGGGAGGTACGCTACCACATCTCGGGCTCCGTAATGCAAGCCAATTGTGATTGAGTGTTTGCCATCCCTTTCACAGAGCCGATGCTGGTGGAATTGACTTCATGTGCATTTTGGCTTGAGGAGTGAGGTCTTGAAGAGGTTCGGAGGAGTGAGCAGAGTAGAGGGTGGCTTTCCTGTCGGCTTTTCCAAGGTGGACGTCTTTTATCTAGGCTGGATGGATGGAAAGGCTGATTGGGATGTGCAAGGAGTCAAGATTTGGGATGATATGGTTAGTGCTAAATGATACGAGCGTGTTCTGGCACGGTGCCTCTGCTGATGGCCTCTATAATGGTGTTCATTAAGGCCGGTTTGTAAAGCACGCGATAGAACCCAACGGCATTCGGCTTGAGACGAATTTCATGAGAGAAAACAAGATGGAATGGGAAGCAAATGACTTTCCGAGAGTCGGAGGCAAAGGAGGGGATGTCGACGACCTTGCGAAGAAGTAGCTGCTCGGAGTCTCTACGGCGCAGACGATAATGGCATGCACCAGCGTTGTGGCTGTTCGCCTATGCACATTAAAGGGAAAGTGCGAAGCGTTCACTTCTGCATGGACATTGTCCAATTTCACCGATCCATACTGGGTAGCCCAGTGCCAGTGAAACAAACTCCTTCCATCGGTTCTTTGAAGAACCGAAGTCCCTGACATACTCATTTTTGCAGACCATTTGGAGATTTAAGACAAGTGGCCTTGAAGGTAAGGGTAGCATAGGTTGTGGGATGTGGTCAATTACTAGTAGGGAGACTTTAAAACCCTCTCCAAGTACCTCAACCATCGCAGCATCACCTTTAGTGACGGTGCACGCTGGCGAAAGGAAGGGGATGGTGGATTAGGTTAATCCACTTCGGAAGCAAATGCCAAGAAAGAGACGCTTGCCATTGGTGGAGCTGCCGTCAGTAAGAAAGCGTTGCTGCTTCAGTCCAACGCTGCACTTTCCGTCCGGTGCACGAATGAGACGAACCGACACCACGGGATGGCCTGTTTGCTTCGTCCACAGCAGCATGAACTCGGTCACATCGCAATCACTCGTGGCCTGCAGGACAGTCCACAGATCCTCAGTCGTAGCATTGGAATATTTGAATTTTTCAAAGTAGGCCTTCATACCGTCTTGAAATTGCTGCAAAAGGCATTAGACACAAGCATTATGCAATTCGCCACACGAAGAGCTTGGGTGGAAAAGCCTCGTTAATCGATCACTTGACCCAGTCTAGACCGTGCTCATTTGCCTAAGCTGATGCCATAGTGTATTTCGTGAACACAGACACCAATAAGCTCCTCTTAGCTTGCTCTGAACAAGCGTTTCTGTGCAGCTCTGCCTCAACAACGCCCCAGAAGTAATACGGCTCTGAATGGTGTCCGTCATACACCCTCAGAAGAGGGAGGCAGTCTTGGTGCAACACATGTATGTAGAGAAACCACTTCTGAGCGTAAGTCTCCATACTTATCGTCAACGGCCTCATAGACAGACACATCCCATTTCTTCCAATGTGCACTTGCTTTCCATTCACCCATGGGTGTTAGTTCAGTAAGTTGCGGTCACCATCCACCTCATCCTCATGGTCATAATTGCAAAGGGCTTGCTGGGAGAGCAAGTTCATTTTTTAAAACCACCGAATGACAATATCTGCGATGCAGCAGCGACACTCTCTTATAAGATAATGACGAGTCAAATCGTGCTTTCTCCAGAAATCGAACCGGACAACAATGTTAGTGGCAAATCGTAACGTGTCAAGCAGTGCGGCAACAAATTCCCAACTGTTTGTAAGCTATAATGGCAGAGCGGAGTCATACACATGAACGGAATGGTGGCGCGATCCATACATAGGAAGGCAGTATGGAGAAATCGGTAAAATTGAAGGAGAACAGAAAGGCGTGAGGCAGATATACTGGTGACAAGGGAAAGGGCTTGCATGAGGCCATTGACAATGCTAAAGCTTTGGCTTTTGATGATGGGCTTTGTGGTGAAGGCAAGCATTCTAACCGTGCTGGATTGTTCACGGGAATCGAATGGATTAGAATGTGAAGAAAGGGGAGGAGAAGGGGAAAAGACCTCATGATTGCAGAAAAGTTCACATTTAACTTATTCGCCTTGCAGTCTCCTACTACATCTGAGGACCAATATTGGTAGCAGTTTGTCTTCCTCCAGAGAAGACAAACTCACCCAAACTCTAAGGCTGAGCATCCTTGACAGTGGCTCTCAAGAGCAGGTGTGCAGTCACCGAGCAATCGAGTGTGGCTACTATCAAGGCTGCAGGACTGAAATGGGAGCTTTCCAATTGTGGCCAAAAAATCTGTGTCAATTAAGCACCGAGGTCTCCTGTCCGGCAGGTGCGATGAAGAGACGTGTCTCGTTGTTTGTAAATGAGTCGCCACCCACAGCGGTCCTGAGATGTCGGTCAGCATAATTGCCATTGCTGGTGTCCTTGTGAATGAAGTGAAAAAGGAGCTCAAAAGCTACCCAACTAATGGTTCTGTTGTGGTGGAAAAGCATACTGCATGTTCAAGGCTTGGTATGGTCGATATGGCAGCGTACCCTTACCAAGGACCACCGTGGCTATTGACTGATGACGATGCCATATTTCTCAATTCCTATTTGACCAGACTTTATCACTGATGCACAGGTCCACATTGGGAGATTGAGGGGTTAACAAGCCCACAGACGTCTGCTCACGTTTTAACAAGAGCACGTCCACGATGTCAAAGGGCTGACGTGCTCTTACCTGCTAATCCAGCTCAAACAGCACTTAAAGAATTGGTGAGTGGGGTGCATTAGGACGCAGAAGGCACCTAAATAGCCAAACGTACGCAACGGGCTCAATAGGGCATCGAAATAGACAGGCAGCAGAAACGGAGGTCAAAACTCACCCAGTCAGTCAGACCCCTTGATAGGATGAATAAAAGTGTGGCAGAAATAGAGGCAACACTATGCTTCCGACAACTCACCTAAAGGTCATCAAGCCCCAATTTTCCATACCACTGCAGTCGAAATCGAGAATGGCCACTAGATGCAGTTTAGGCAGTGCATAAGGGCATTGAAAGAGCTCGGTGTAGAAGGCTAGTGATTTCTTTGCCACCGCCAGCGCATGCTGCCCAAAGTTGCGCTTGCCCAGCGGTGCATAAACACGAATTTCGATTCGCTTCGGCAACGAAATGGCCGAATATACGTTGCTGATGGTGTTGTTTGGAACAGTGGTAGAGATATACTCGAAGTCCCCCAACACCATGGCAAGATGTAGGTCGCCATGACTGGAGTGCGATCAAACGTAATTTTGACGTAGTTGTGACCATCAGGTGGTTTGCTGCAGCCTTTTCGTGTTGGTACAACGACACGGGCGATTTCAGGCTGCAGAAAATTGGAAGAAGTTAAGTGCAAACGTCACTATCCCGTATTAATTAGTGTAAGCTCAACAGTCTTAACTGCCTTTACATGTTAAAAGTCTGTTCGCTGGTAATGGACCAGTCTATCACAACTTCAGCGGTGACCTTCATTGACGCATTTGTGACACGCAGCCTTAGTCCGAAGACATGCCTTAGTGCCTTGGTTGAATAATTAATCCATTCCAACAACTAAGGCGACATCAGCTTTACCAAACTCGAATCTGAGCGAGCGGAGTTGGTGGTAACCGAAAGCTCCCTATCGAGCATGCGTTAAGAGCAAATGTGGAGGGATAAGGCATGACTCCTCCAAAACTCTTCTCACAAGCAACACAGCCATTAGCCACAACATGATCGTGAAGGAGGCAAGACCAGAACGGGTTTAGCATGAGGAAGGCCAGCGTTGCCGAAATCGGGGAACAAGATTTCGACAAAAACACAATGCAAAGTAAGTAGAGCATTGCACTCCTGCTTTCCTTCACGTCGTCTCACAACTGAGCAAGTAGAATGAACCCGAGTGGTGTTAGCTTAATGTGAATGCTGTGTAGAGTACGCTCAGTAAACGTCAAACCGCCCTCAGTTCTGCGGCTCTCAGCTGAACTCGCCCTCCTGTCGAAACAATTTGTCCAACGGAAAAGGAGTGAGTCAAGAGACATTGTACAAATTTGCACGAAAGACGCCTAATCATAACTACCAAAATGAAATGATTGATTGTCCCTTTCCATGATGCAAAGTTGCCATCACACTGCACTACTTTCCGTCCATTTATTGGGTGTGCGGATGGTACCAAAGCATCTAACGCCTGCTGTCGCAGGGATGTAGTAATGACTGCAAGGCTTAAAGGCGGCACTGGTTTCAAAACGTAGAAGGCCATCTAACCTGCTGCGTTATGCTGCCCACACTGGCTCTGCACCGCATGCCTCGATCCTGTGACACCAGTTCGTACTTCTAACCTCTCACTTATTCATGTTTTGCCATAAATGGTAAAGCGCGAGGCATTCAGAGCCTTCCTACCAATCAGCTTCCAATGACTTCAACTGGAGGGGAAATAGGACTACTCCATCTCAAATGGAGAGGAGGAATGCCACTCAGCAGTGAGTGAGCCAAGAAACAACAATGACAGGGGGGAGTGAGTAGAAGGCGAGGACCGTTTCGCGCATTTGAAAGAGACACCTGACACTTGCGTGAAGGATCGTGTTGATCACTGCGCAGACTAACCAATTCAGGAATGATAAATTGGAGGCCTCACATGAACTTAACATGATTTCTGACACGAGTTCATCCTTGAAACCAAAATGGAACAAATGCGACGTTGTCTCAGTGGTACCTTACACCCAATAGTAAAGACAGTGGAGCCTATCGTGAATGACTGCGTATATGCTGAGAACCTAGCAAAAGTTGGCACAGACAACTTCTTCGGAAGACGCGAAAGTGACTCACCATGTTTGACAGAGCAACTTGGTTGTCAAGAGCAACGATGCTTATGTCGAAGGTCGCCTTGCGATCCGGCTCATCCATACACGGAAATGTTTGACGGGCGAAAACAGACTAAGGAGGACATAAACACCTTTTACAGGAGCTGCTCACAGGACGGGTGTATGAAAAGCGTAGAACCCACCTCAAACTGAGTAGCAAGGATGTTGTGTTCCTTGCCACTTTTATCCGTGTATGAGCTGCGATATAGCCCCAGCACGCCATTGGCGAATTTGCCACTGAATTCCACGCTCAAGTGGCCTTTTTCCAACTAATTAGAGGAAAATGCTTTACCGGAATCTCGACGTAACCAACCTGAAGGTTAGTAGGAAAGTCGAATGTGACTGTTTCCACTTCATCATCACTTGTCACCATGGCCGGAACTAGAATTTTCGGTCGATGTAACCAACAAGACTGGCAGACTTACTGTCTTGATAGGACGCGGACAATATGTCGAGCCCTTTGGAGTTGAAGATTATCTGTTTGGTTGCTTTGACCACCTACAACAAAACGGACCCTTGCATAAGTGAGGTTTCTGGTGGTTCTCAATAAGACAGAGCTGCGCTCAAAGCATCAGAGAGTCTACATTTTTGCATTAGGATGCAAACCGGAATGAAGTGAAGCAAAAATCACTTAGAGAAGGCATTTGACGGAGGAAAGGGAGCCACCTGCAACTCCACAGGAACACGTTCTGTGAATGTGAAACTTGTAAAATTAGGAACAAGATCAAGCCTGTAGTTTGCAGTATTGACTGTTCGGGGAAGCCGTTCATGCTTTGCGCACACATCCGCCATATTATACGCAGCAGCTGACGATGCTCGAGAAGCAGCTGGTTGTCAGAGCATTAAAACAATTTAATGCATTAAAGTTGAGCGAAAGACGTGCCCTAAGAGCTTTTATTAGCAGGCGCGTGCTTAACGCCTTAATTACTTGGTGTAATTGAAACACTTTGCCTTGGCATTACAACTGAGCTGTTGCAAAGCCATGAGCCAAGGTCTAATCACTTGCCATTTTCCCCTTGGCCTTCAAGCTCTTTAAACGATCAGACCGACTATGATGGAACACCCGCATTAGTAGCACTTGGGACGGGAACAGAAGCCGGAGGTATGCATGCCTGGAACACCATTTCGCCTCGTAGACTCCCGACGACCCGTCATGAGAGTCGTATTCACCGAGCGCTTCTCACACATTCAAAAACATGCATCACACAGCTCCTCGAATTTTCGTGCAACGCGTTTAGTTCTACCATCACCATCACCACCAGCAGCTGTTCTTCTTCTTCCCCGTTAAAGCTCGAAGTCAGACTTCATTGCCAACAGCTGATGCGGCTACGTGCAGACGCATGTTAGTTTGATGGTAGAGATGAGTTTTCTTCATTGAGGACGTTACAATGAGTAAGGATTCGTTAAAGGCGTGTCATCTAGGCAATGACAGCACAAATATGACTGTGTAAGCATAAAGGCGGTGCTGTTCATACCTGCTTTTGTAGTTGATTAAGCTTTTTATAGGAGTTAATGTGCTCCTATTTCAAAAAAGTTTTCCATCACAATTTATCAAACCCAAATTTTGATAGACAGGTTGGCAAACGGCACCGCATCATATCATTCACTTATGTCATTCTTTTGTTCGTTTGTTTGCCAGCAGAGAAATTGCGCCAGCATCTGTCTCAACGCTTAAACGCATTTTGCCGTCCGTCTTATAGAGCCGAGCAAAGCAGTCACCTCAATATTGCTCTGGAGTGCATATATTTTGGTTTTCGGAATATGAATACCCATGAGCATTGTAAGAAGGCCCTTGCATGCATTTGCATCCAATGTTTCCATGAGCCATGATGTGTTTAAAGACGGCGAAGTTCCACGCTTTCCAAGGCCTAAGTTAACTGCAAAATATTGGCGTTGAAACTAACCCCAAAGGTTCAACAGGAGGATAGAATCTTTTAAAACTTTAATTATTCTATGGCTCAGGAATATGAGTTACTCTGTGTGAAAAACAGTATCCAATTGCATAAGCCTTAAAACATTCAGCGTCAATGCTGGCAAGACGTACACAGAAGTCTTTATTACCTTCAGTGCGTTAGGCACTGATTACTACTGAACATCAAATGCAAGCCAAAGAGTAAACCTTCCTTAGAAGTACGCCTTCTTTTGACGAAAAGTAAAAGAAGGCCAGCGTAGGATAACTGCGTGACAGAGGCATCGGAGTTAACTAATCGACACCCTCCTCAGACATGGAGTAACCAGGCCGACAACTTAAATAATTAATGCTTACATTCGCCGTTACGAACCGAACCAATGTGTCAATACCGATGTGCGGTCAAACAGACTCCTCCTTGCTCAGGACATGGAGCATTTAAACCCGGACATTACCGACACGCGACTAATCTATTGTAGCCTCCCTGTGGTTGGTAGGTTCTTACAGCCGTTGCTTTTTTATTGGATTCATGTTGCATTACATTTGCATTACCTCAGCTTTATATAATTTCCGTGACACCAATGATTGCAAGATTTCCTCACGACTTAGGCAAAAATAGCTCATGGTACAAAATCATCGATCTGCCGCCTGAAATGACATTGAAAATATGCAAATTCGCTGATTTCCAGGATTTGGTGACTCTGTGTCTGGCCATTCGAGGTTGGAGATGAATCATATCAATGCCGCGATTTTCCACTGCTATGTGTCAACACGTTGACAAGCAGACGTGGATAGGCGGACACTTTGCAAATCCTTCATCAACCTTTTTTCGCAACGATCCCAAAGCTGCTAAGTACCGGAACGAGTAGATTGAATCCTTCCAGCGCTTCAACTTTATGCATATTTTTAACCAAAATTGCAGACTTATTTACTTGGATGCCTTTCCTTCCCATATTTTAAGATTTGTGCTACGCCATGCATAAATTTGATCAATAACTCCCCATCGGACCAGCATTCTTTGCGCATTTAAATAGTTTCCAGTCATCGATGCAAGTTGGCTGAAATTGGATTTGATTGCGACTCCATGGGCAGCACGGGCACTACTGGACCAGCTGAACACGACTACTTCGACTGCCTAGTCTACCTGGTTGATTCTCATCCTTAAAGTCACTTGCACTGCAATATACATTGCATATCGCATTCGTTTTAAATACGAAGGCAAGCACGTCGATTGAGATGGAATGGTTGACGGAGTTCCTTGGCGACTTCAACAGCTCTTCACTCACTGCTGTTTCAACGAACAGGCGACTGTGGTCCATCAGATACGATGGGGCGAACTTTACCGATTGCTGCGATCTGTTAACATGGATCTATTGTGAAGCGATTTTCAAAGGAATTGACGGCGAGTAGCACTTTATCTCTAGCCCGCTGAGATACATCCCGTGTGATTTCAACCCTTCTGCTTCTGGAAAATTTGGCGCATTTCGCTCTTGCATCTGATTTGTTGGTTTAGATCATTTGGATGAGGGTGATCTGGGAAAGGCATGCGTTCACCATATTTAAAACAGTGAAGTGGCCAAGATAGTTTACATTTATCCTCTAGCCATTGGAGCATGGAAGCTCTCTGCACCTTTCAATTATTGTTTTGCAGTTGCCATGTGATTGAATGCAGTGGCGAGGAAGCCTTTTTCGCTGCTACCTTTGCCTCCCTATAATTGAGGCACAGCTGCAGACTTCTATCCATAACAAATTTGGTACCTTCTTAAATCCATCTAAGACAATTCTTTTCGCGGACAATTCGCTTCCTGTGGCAGAGGAGGCGACATGTCTCTGAATTTCTACCAGCTTGCTCCAGCATCTTCGATGTCTCTAATATATTTTAAGAAGATTCTTCTGCCCCGCTTGATATCTAGCCATGCGAATACGATTTCGCACTTTGCTGGTAGCTCACATAATCCTCATTTGATGTGCTTTAATCTGTAAATTGAATCTTGTAATACAAAAGTACGAACTTACGGGTGGTCGTGAGACTGTCAAAGCTGTGACATTGGATCAGAGGACATCTCATTTGGTCCGGAGTAGATAAAAGCAAACTCATAAATGTGCTTGTGATAGAAGTCAGGTTGTAGACTTAGCACAGAAGGTACATAGCACATTGCGATCCGAGGCTATCTCGAGGTTCGAAAGGGGGCTTTTACCTTGCTTGCTGCCTTTCTAAAGCCATCTTAGTGCTTTTGCGCACCAGCAAACGAATCGCCTAATGCACATTCTGGCTGAATAAAATTAGTCAAGCATGTGTGAAACGAGTTGCTAGCTCCGAACGGATGATGTTACACTTGTTTCCGTTAAATAGCAAGGGTCCTCACAAACACTTTACCCTTCCTCTAGAACAAACAGCAAAGTTCAAAGCCGCTTCGCTGCCGCTTTCAGGAGAAGCGGGCTTTCTTGGGCATCAATGGACTCGCATACTTTGGATGCCAGTTCTGGTGGCGAATCGGTGATTCCGCACCGTGAGCTATTTTTGCTCGAATCGTGAAGGAATCTTGCTACCATTAGTGACATGGAAATCAGACAAGATGTTTGCCACTGTCCGGTCTACGCTACAAATGCAGAATAAAATAAGTGTCAAAAAGCTGTGACAAAAAATAACTCTAACTGAGCAAAATAAATGGCAATCTACTCGCCTCAATAGCATCGAATGCTTGTTTCGGCAAAAATGAAATGAAGTAGACGTTGGCTATAAAACCAATATTCAGATTGCGATATTTGGGTGGTCAAGGCGACAAGAAACTGATATCAGCCAAATTCATTCTTATCCTTGTAAGGATTGAATTTTAAAAATTTTTATGAAAAGAAAAAAGTGTCGTTACATTTGAGTGTGAGTCGAAGACATACGAATGTTGACAATGTAGTGTTATTAATTTAAAGGCTTAAGACAAAGGGAAGACTGATTTGATACTGTTTATCGATTGCTGCAAGGTGGAAGTGACTCGTTTCACAAGACGAGGACGACGATAACCTTACGACGACCATAATACTTCGCAAACGGGATGCGATAGGATCGCGAATGTGGTAAATAAAAGGCGGAAGGCAAAAATATGGAGCGACAGTTGAGTAGGTCTTAAAGAGAGATGCAAAAGTGTAGCAATGAACTCATTGCTGTAGATTTAAATTTGAATTTGGCTGAGCGTCTATAGTATGGATAGTAAATTTGAAACATTTTGGGGAACTGGAAATGCAGTAAGTTAAAGATGGAAGAATAATGAATGCGTTGTGGGCAGGAGAGGCAAGGATTGCGCATATTAAATGATAGCAATAAGCCCCTTGTTTTGAAACGGCTTGGAAAAGAGGGCGAGCGAATGTCGTCTAAACGGTAAAAAACACTAATTAAGGGAAAATGTGATTTATATGGATCTCCTTTTTGGAAGGAGCACATGACCAAGTGCTCGATTTCCTAAGGGAAGGAACACGAGAGTAAAACGAGGGGCGAAAGGAGAAGATCGAGTAATGGATTGCCCGTTGTGAGATGATGTGGTGGAGTGGATGAAGTATTGTGAGTTTCTGTGGGTTTCGAATTGATAATAGTCGTATAGATGAATTGGTGTGGATGAATACGGTTATCGTGAATCGGCTGATTAGGTCCATTTAGAATAAATGAGCATGACATTCATCTCTCTGGTTCTGTGTTGTGGAGAGTAACTGATAAGAAGAGGAAAAAAAGACGTAAAGTTGCGTATGGAAGTTAATGTGGCAGGAAAATGGAGTGAGAGGGAGACGTGTACTAAGGCTGTGTTGAACGGAGGGTGACAGTGAAGCAGTAGAGGATCGGGTTTAGAAGTGGAGAAAGTGGGGGTAGAATTTGGCCATGGGGAAGAAGATAAAAAGGCGATGAGTGATTTGAAAAGGAAGAGGTCGGAGAGGTTAATGGGCTGAGGCAGTGGAGAGTAAAGTCATGCAAGTGGCCTGCAGGGTGTGCATAAACAAGGCGATGAGGGGCAGAAAAGTTCGGTGAGCTCCAGCACTGCCAAGTGGTTATTTTCTGCTCTACGGCAATGGGATTACCGTGTTCTCGCGTAGTAATTACTCAAGGGCATTCGCTCTGGTTTCGGCCACCCGTCACGGTCACCCCTGTGCACGAATTTGCCTAATGAACATCGGAGGATGGTTGTCAATAGTGGTTCATTTTATCTTGGCCATCATTAATCTAGCGTGACAAGTTAACATGAATAACTCTGGTCAGGTGATTTAAGATGCAGCACTAGAGCATCCCAAGCATTTTTTACAGCACCCTGACAACTTGGAGGAGAGGGTGATTTTCCCAAAGCGATAGCATTGCACTTCAATGTGCAACTGAACACATAAACTGACCATTCATCGAGTCGCATCCAGACTAATTCAAAATCTGAAAATCCATTGCCACCCTGTAACCAGTTAGGATGCTAAATTTACAGGAATCACCTAACATAACATAACTTCATTGATAATTTTTCGTACACTCAATATGATTGTTGCAATGCTGCGTAATATAAACATTTAATTACTTTAGATAGAAATATGAATAATATTGTATCAGGAAATTTTGGAATTAGGATTGAATAAGTGTTCCAGTCTTCATCACTATGGGCAATCAGCCCCCTTTATTACTTGCTATTCTCGACTCATTTTCCTAGTCATTTGTAACTCTTGAATGGGTTTCATTGTGTGCAATGCTTTCAATCTCCAACCCAGCAAAGCGCGTATGTGGAATAAATGTAAGTTCGACCAGGGGACTGGAATAGCTAATCGGAGCTGGAACCAATAAATTAGCGGAAATTAGACAACTAAGTGGCAAATGAGCAACCAGTATGCCTAACAGCTGATATGAGCAGGGTTAAACCAGTGAATGATCAGGTAACTGGAAAAAAGAAGGAAAAATCGCTTCAAATGGATGATATGCGGGTGTATGAGTGAGATAACAGACTAAAGGGTAGGCGTTTTTGCGATCCTTGTTGTAGTGTGCTCACCGAAGCATGGACTATTTGAAGTGATCCACTCAAAGTGAGGCTGTGGGATAGGTGACAAAGCGATGAATTAAGCAAATTTCTTTGACGACTTCATTTCACATTGAAGGAGTCCAATAGGCTGTGCGTTCGGTTAAGACCAAACTAATCTTTTTGCGTTAACACCACACCCGAGATGCACCAAAAATTTTTAGCGAATTCGGATATCGTTAGTTGATTGAAGCGCTGCATTGATGTGCACGGGAGTCATATAGGAACTACACAACATGTCCTACTTCATCGTGCTTCTGGTTATTCATCTACCAATCATTTCCAAAACATTTGGTTACGATTTCATATGAAGTTTTTAACCTCAGTTTTGTAGATTAGACCATGGTAACTAAGCGTAAAATGCAAGAACTTTACTTGCACACTCCTGCCTCTGCAAGCTATCCTTGCTTCCATTCATTTTTAAATATATCACCCATTTTTTTGAACTTTGTGAATTACCAGACTTAGGCCAATGGAATCAACAAAACGCCAGGCCACATTTCACTGTTTTGCTTTTGCGCTCCATCCAACGTTACATTGAGCAACTGAATACATAGTCGTAGAACTTCATATCGAGCATTGTCAATCATTCTCTTTGCCTTGCGCAAGTCCTCTAACTAATTGCAACGAACCACAGGGTGGAATTCGAGGCAGTTCGACGAGTGCGTATTACAGACAAAATCTTGTTGATTAGATGCGTAACATGCTGCAATTCTGCAGCGGTTCTTAAAACATTGAGCCTCATGCAAGGCAAAGTCCATTATAAGTAAACTTACTTAGGGCTGGTCATGAATTGCGATGATAGAAGCGAAGCCTTGATTCGGACAGATGCGGTAAGAAAACAATTGCCTTGCGGGTATTACCGCTCAGGACAGCTTACCTGCAGGACTATCGATTCATCAGATAAAGTTGTTCAACAAATGCGCATGAGGTAACACGGTTCAAATTCATGCAGATAAAATGTGAACCAACCCTAAATAGTGGCATGTTAAATATGAAAAATGGAATACATGGCTGACCTCATAACTTGATGCCCCATGTACACAGACCCCAATTTCATTACTCCTGCAGAGTCAGGCTAAGAGAGTGCAGTCTTCTCCGACGAAGTAATTCCTCTTTGGTTCGAACCGGTCCCATTGGTAAGGCCATATAGGCATTGTTGGGCGTTAAACGACTTTATTCCGACAAAAATCTACTCTAGTCCAAGCTCTTCTCGTAGCTAACGTTTCCTTAGGCGCACATGGGGAAGAGGAGTGTTGGGCTTCCTCATTGAATGGTCTTGATTTCAGAACTGCATGACGAGTCTTCTTCAGTTTTGTTTTAGTTGGTGAGAGCAATTTTGCGAATTCTCCCTTTACGTAAAACCGTTCTCTGTCCCTTTTTCCGAAATTTTAAGCTCCTGGTAAATCAGAGGCGACTGAAACCTCCCAAACATTTCCGTAAATCTAAAACCTCCCAGTGTTAAAACAGAGATATGACGCGGATGACGTTGGTGCAGATTTCCGAAACAACCCGAACGAATAGCCACATGGTAAAAGCAGTGATTTGGGGTCAATCGAGACGAACAGCCATCTAGCAAAAGTTGCTAACTAAAACCATTTTCGAATTGATGTTTTGTGACACCTCCTTGAAGTCGCCTCTCCAAAAGACGCTATGATCATTGGCTGGTGCTGGCAAGTAAGTATGCATGTAAGTAAGCAGGTAAATAATTAAGCAAATAAGTAGGTGAGTGAGTATGTAAGTAAGTAACCAAGGAATAATCAGTGGGCCAAAACATTACCGCAGATATTATAGGGCTCTAAATCATTATGGGTTAGGGCAGGCCAAAATTCAATTACACTTCACTCTTTTTCAAAAATTGTGCCCAATCGTATAAGCTTGACTGCGATTTTCACAAGATTGCAACTTCACTATCAGTAACAAGATTGATTTTAAGCGCTGGAGACATGATTCTTGAGCAAACAAACAATTACATATTACGTATTCGAAATGTTGCTTCTTTGTGTTTTCTCCTTTCCCAGCCTCAGCATATACCAAACATAAACGAGTAGGATGGGTTGCGTGGTAGAATCTTAACTCCGTCTTAATCCCTGAGTTACACAAAACGGACTCAAAATAATGCTAAACAGTCATTTTAAAGCTAGTATTTTACTTACGTCATTTCGTTTTCAGGAAAATTTTGCATTCAGAACATTTGCATCTAACATCATTAGCACAGGCCTCACAACATTGTCATCTGACGTTTGCGATTTCGGTTACACAGTTCAGAAACACCATTGAGACCTCCACATCAAGAGTGACACGTTGTTCGATTCTAAACAACTGATATGTCACTGCTGTGGATGTCGGTCTTTCCTTTTTCATTGAGTGAACCTTGAACTTAGCGTGAAATCAGTAGGCTTTGCAGGTGGAACCCCTCTGATTGTTTTCGAATTAGAAGCCAGACGTGTCCCCTCAAAAGCATAGCTTGCACGTGGATCGTATGCGTATGTCTGTTGCACGAAATATCTCGGCATTGTTTTCGCCTTCGATTCGGAAAATTGCGCAAAATCCGTCAGGTTAGCACTAAAATGACTAACGAATTGGCAATGATCTAGCCAGCAATGAAGGCTCTAAGTGAAGTCGTTGCAGGGCTTTTCTTAAGACACACACTAGCGAAGTCCAATTTTCTGTGTTCTTGTCAAAACATAAGCCTCTTCGAAATCGAAAGCATGCTTAGAGCCACTTCTGCATTTCGTTTAGAAAATCAAAGGGGTGATACCTCGATGTTAAGATTTGACACTAACAATGCTTATGAAAGATGCGCAATCACAACTCTCCTTAGTATAACAAATAGCTAGCAAATAAGCTGTTAAATGAGGATGATTCAGCAAGCAGTCTTAAGTGATCTCGAAAGGAATTTGGATCCGCTTTAAGGTAATTATGAGATGCTTCAAAATTTTCCAGTCTTAGTTGACATGAATTTCGCTGATTAGCTAGGCATGTGCAGCCTTTCTTTATGTCTCTTCCGTGCAATTGAGCAACCTTCTGCGATTCCTAGTTTGCTACAATTACGTTCCGAGCACGCCACAACACACAGGGGATGTTTTAAATTGTACCTAACCTCTGCAAGAATGCAGTCGACCTGACCTGTAGCATTTCAGCTAAAAACGTCAAGCATTATTGCTTAAAGTCCAATGTATGAGAAAGCCACATTTTATAGAAGAGAATTTTGGAAGAGCTTTCGCTTTATGTTGACCGATTTGCAAGGTCAAGTAGAATGCATTTTGATTCCCTCCATTTTGATGGTTTGATACAGAGAAATTCTGAATGTATGTGGAATTTCGGTGGCATCAAAATATTCGTGGCCAGTCTTATGAATGCAAAGCCTTGATTACCCGTTTCATTCATGTTTTAGATCGCGATTGCTCAGCTCTACGTTCACAATAGCTAACAGATCGTGTTAGTCGCCCTTAACCCTTATCTACCTCCACAGCACATGATCTTCTTTAGCAGTATAAGTTATGCAGCATTTTGGGAAAGAGACGGAGTGCCTTGCTGCCTTAATTACATCCCGCGCTGCTTTGATGCGAACTGTTTAATCAACGCAATCAGACAAATGGAAATATTGGCAATTTTCAAAGAATGTTTCCAAGGGAATCGTTTCCATTTCGTCATCACACATGCACCTAAAAATGCATCTAATTAATTTCATGTGCAAGTAGAACATTTGTTCCCATTTTGATGAGAATGAGTATTTTTTAACCTTCTGCCTATTTCCGCAAAGTCCCTCATAAAGTCATTAAAGGGTTTCTCATTCATGTTCGCCACCCAAATCTATCTTTCGTGCTAACCTTGGCCTCGATTTTATGAACCATTACTGACAACGCCTTTGCAATTTTCCGGATATTTGTGCGCTGTCATAACTAATACATTTTAATAAAATTGGACAAAGCCGGTTCGTAATTAAGCAGACAGCTATACGAGACACTTTTGCTGCACAAAAATAGAGAACTGGCATTTGTTAATGCCTAAAAATTGTAAGGCAACACGTATTCAATCAAGCTGTGTGCACTGTGCCCTCTCTAATTGCGGCTTAAATTGTTGGCAGCTATTTTAAAACACGAAAAATGACACACATTCTGACAAAGAAATCGATTACCTGGGAACAACTTGGAAGGAGGAAATAGTTACGATTGTGACGGCTGAAATCTGCTACATTAGTTAAGACAGAACAAGAATTGTACTCAAAATATCGCGCTACTTCTCAATGTCATGTTGCTTCACAGTCCTATTGTGCAATTTTTTATAATTTTCCATCATTTCCACGGCCTCTGCTCCTCAAACTCAATCTCATTTAGCATTCCTAAAAGAATTTCTTATAAATTGTTCTCCACAACTCACTCAGATTAGGCTGACACTCTACATTTTGACTTCGATGTTAAGCAAGACCTGTAAATAAGACGGTATAGAGCACAACGCAGATTTTAAGATTGCCGAACCACGTCAAGCACATAAAATATGACGCCAAAATCGTGTTGCGATTTACCCGATTTGACCACTTATTGAGCAATATTCCAGTTTTTGGATTATAACAAGAAATGTTCCACTCAATGGAGTTTATGTATTAATAAGTTGATTTGAATTAATCTGTATGAGCACAAAGATCACGTAGGAAGGAAAGAGGGGTAGACGGGAGAAAGATGGGAGAAACTGGATGGAGGTTGATGAGGACTGAATGGGAGAGTGTGTAGGAAGGGAGGAGGAGTAATGCAACGTGTGGTTGCCATAAGGAGGCGAGAGATGGGAAGTTGGAGGTAAAATGATGGAATAACTCAATGTTTGGTGCAACAACTGGAATGAGTGTATGTTTAGACGATTGGTTCCTTAAAAACTTTTCCTTCTGCTATTTTGGCTATGGAAAGATTCTGTGGATTTTGACATCTCTGTTGGGAGCACAGGCAGGATTTATGGTAGCGATGCTGAAGTAATGACGACGAAGTCGTCTTCGACTATGGACAGCAACTACGTTCGCCAACGACCAGATTAAAATAATCATCTTGCTTATAACGTACATTCACAGAACCCAAGTATTACACAGCCTCCTCCACTTTTAAGCACCACCCTCGACGCTACTGTTGTCGATCGGCTCAGACTTTGCCATCAGGTGGTTTCCTTTCTTCTACGATTGCGTGGACTTCACCCTTGTAACCAACCGGTGGGACGCTTTTGTATGCTCATGATGAACGATTATTTTCGGAGTGCAGAGTTGTGTATTGCGGACAAGATAGTTTGTGGAGGAAGGGAATTTCACTGCGTACGGGGTGTCCTCACTCCAAGGGTGGCAAAATTTGCGATGCGTTCTGAGTGTACGCGTTCTTCCCCGTGTTAGACGTTAGGTTGACTGTGCCTAATTCCTTTTCTGCACTGAAATGCAAAGTCATATTTTTGCAGTTTCTCGAATCAGTGTGCAACTGAACATCAATTTCCTTCTTTTTTGACTAGATCAGCAACCTATAACCTGTTCCCACTACAAACTGTCTCGCTACCAGGTGGTTTAATGTGTCTCACCTTTGCATAGATGGCAAACAGTTCGCGTTCTGTTTCAACTTTCTGTCCCACACTTCGTTGAGTTTGGTGCTGACGTAGACAATGGCCTGTCCTCTCACATTTTGTCTCCTTGTGATGGTACGCTACATCACTGACGTCCGCGTCCAACACAAAGGAGGGTGCGTTGTGCTCAGAGTTTAGTAGGGCTCGGGTTGGTACGAAGCAAAGCACATGCCCTGGTTCTTTAAAGGCTTTGTCACGTTCTTTGTCCCATTTGAAATTCTTCCTCACCTGCTTCATGGTTAGTTTATGCATGGAAACCATTTGATCACCGACTGTTGTCCTCCTCTTTTCCAACAGCTGATCGCATGCGGTAGGATTTTAATGTTTCTCGTTGTGCGAATTTGTGGATCGCAATTATCTTGAAAACAGTGATTTAGTGGGTTTCTCCTTCTGAAGGCAACACTTATGCCACCGATGTAATCACACCTATATTCGTTCCCGCGTTGAATATATTTGCAGGATGATATGAACAGAAAGCAGATAAATTGAGATGGTCAGCTACGTTTTTAGCCAAGGCACGACTTTTCCTCAAGGTTCAATGGAATCCATTTGTTACCGAGATTCGTGCGCACAGAAACCCTCTCGCATGCAAGTGTTGATGCATCAATGAAAGCTTACCCCGAGTTCTCGTTGTATGACTTCGCGAATAAAGTGCCTGTGATATTAATAGACTTGTTAATTTTTCCGAAGATATATTCCATGGAGCTAACTTAGTTGCCCAAGGCTTACTGCACAAAGCGCAAGCTTATACGCTACGTGGACTTATCAGTTTGTCCAATCAGATGCCTCGTTCTCTTATTAATCGCCTCTAACCCATCATCCAAATGATTTGGCGCACTGTATTATCCTTTAGTCAATGAGCGATTAGTGCGTGGTTAGTGGACACATCAGAGGAAATCGTAAAAGCCAAGGCCACCCGTACAGTACCTCCTCCAACTTGGACTGTGAGCTATTTGTTTTGCGGGATTTCCACCTTTAATAACTATATGCAGCGCATCGGAACCAGTCTTTTGCCTTTCCCTTACGCTCGGATTCAACGGCTGACTCAGTTAAGTTTGACACTACCGCTGTAGCAGGATCATTAGGCAGACGAATGTTCGAGTGAGTGCCTCTGGTTATGTAATGTCATGGGTGTTCTTAACTTAAATTGTTGACTAATTCATCAGCTTTCTAGTTTCTAATTTTTTTGCCACATATTTCTACAAATCAATCAAAAGGCAGCAGTAAACATGTATTTGTAAACAAATTTTCGTGGTGGCGGACTTAGCAGTCTTGCAACTCAAACAAGTTCAGGTGGCACTAATGTGTCGTTGCATGTGTAGAGGAGAAAATATGGAGCACAATGTTTCCTTCTGTGGGATTGTTATGTTATCTACTTAACCTGTGGTTGTTTTACCATTGTTCGCAATGGGGCAGGCAAGACCGAAATTTGCTTTATTTTCCATCTATGCTAACCAATTCATTCAAATTTTGCACACGCTGAAGTGGAACTTTTGGAAGCTGATATGTTGTAGCTATGTTAAGTGTGCGATTCTCTACTAGGCCAGCACTAGTTTAAAAGTTTATGTACTGTTGACAGTTAGCCTTGTTGTTGGAATTAGACGGGTCATGTAGTTAATAAAGCAACGTAAACCCCCTGGTACGTCATCTTAAGTAGCACTGAAAACGTACATGTTTTCGGTACTTTGGGTGTGATGGGCGTTTGTCTGAGTTTTCCAGGTTGGAGGTGGCTGGCGAGGGGCCGGTAAAACAGGTCCGTGTGGCCTAATGGACAGGGCGTCTGCCTTCTAAGCAGAAATGTGCGGGTTCGAGTCCCGTCACGGACGCTTTACTGGTTCAAATTCGCCATCGCTGATGACTGCACCATGGAACCACCAAGAACGACAATCGTTCATTGTCTCCTTGGCCGATGCTTTGGTCGGTTTTTGTCTGTGGTCTGACCGCTTGAGCTGCTACCGGTTGCGGCCTATTCCAAAGCACTTAGTCGAAGTAGAGCAGGATGGAATAAATGTGAGTCGAATGCTTGTCAGCATCTCTGCAGAGATGTTGGTCGAATGTATGGACATGGAATTTAGAGATGGAGAAGAGGAATGGCAGAACGTTTGCGGCCAAATTGCATGGTGGTTTGATCCGCGTGTTAGGTGCCCGAAATTCCGAATTAAAATTTTTGCTGGATTCATACTTTCTCACTCCTCATTCTCCTCTTCCCATTCCCCACTACTTAGCATGCGTGAGGTACACCTCACCACATGGCGTGTCAGGTGATGAGATGTGATATCAACGTTGCGCCTCGGTTGGGACGAATTGAATGCAAAGCTGTGTGATGCTACTGATGGGCGAGAGGAGATAACCTTAGTATGTGAAACGTCAGGAAATGGTTCGACGCAACAGAGTGAGACGGGATTGTGTCGCTGATGTCCTTATACTGAAAAAGCGCCCAAGTCGAGATAAGAGGTGAATAGAAGTTAACGAAGAGACAGTTGGAGGGAGATAGTTAGAGAAGTGCAGTTTCAAACTATGTGGTGGAGGAGCATTTTTCTCTTTGCATCACATTTTAGGGCAGCATGACCAAGTGTTTTTTAAGGGCCTGTTTCAGGCACCAAGTCTAAAAGACTGCATCAAAATCAGGTTTCGCACACAATAATACCAATGCTAAACAGAGTGGTAGGCTAGTATAGTGGTGGGAATTGTACAATCTTGGAAATGTCCGAGGCCACAGATGTGGCATTTAAATAGCTTATTCAGTTCTTTACGTTGGTTGAGTATCTACCCATATAGATGGACTTTTAGGAGCGTCGCATGACTGGTGTAGGACAAGGACGCGAAGATGTGGCTTGGCTTCACTTTGCCTGCCAAGTTTAGTAGCTCACCTCTGCTGGTGTACAGCTGAGGGAGTTCATGCCATACTTCTATGTGGTGCGGTGAGAAGGCCATCTTGAAGCTCATTAGCTCTAGTGTCATTATCGCTAGAAATCTCTAAAGTGGAAACCCAAAGAAGGTGCCTAAGATGTAAGCATATCTCTTGCTCTCAGGTTGACAGTTAACGTGCGGCAGATGTCATCTCAAGACGCTCTGCTCTGCCCCTTTTTATCTCGCCATCTACTGTGCTGAGCTGCTTTGGTAAGGAAGGCTGAGGACGTAGATTTGACACCCGCCTCCTTCCCAGTGCTGTTTTTCTCTGTCTAGGTACTCATTAGTGGGTCATTCCTCGAGGCGGTGCGACAGGAGGCCAGTTCTTTGTCAAGTTGGGCAAACTCACAACACAACACAAATTATTTCGCCAGGTCCAAATTAGGGAACACTGCAAGCATTTAATAGCGAAAAACAGATCATACACATGAGCAGATTTTAGGTGGTCGCGAAGAAATTGTTGTGCACGGTCACCCAAACCACCGTCTTGCATGGTTATCAGCCACCAACGCGAAGCCAGGTCCATTGGAGACTGGAGTGTTCCACCATCCCCTCCTTCTTCCGCCACATTAAACGCATGATCATCAGAATAGGGAAAGGAACAATGAGTGCTCTGGCAATTGCCTTCATATCCTCAAAAAGACATTGAATGTGCCTCTACTGTCGTCTCTATATACTTTAGTATACTGCTGACCTGGAGGGTGCACTCGTTGCCATTGTCTGGCTTGAATTATTGTTGGGGTCGCTCAGCATCCCACCTCCGTTAAAAAGGCTCTGATCAAGTGGGCATAGGCTGAACCGTGGAATTGGGAGCTTTGGTGACCACAATTTGGTGTGAAAGCTGCAAAGCAATAATGACGAAAAAATTAACGTGAAAATGAGCCAAGGCTGGCAAAGGCATGGTCGCTGATGATCCCATAATAGTAAATTGAAGCCCGTATTTTTTGTAAAGCACCATTTTGCACCATAAATTGTGCGTGACTTAGAAAGTAGCACCTGCCAAACCCGCATGTTGTGATGTTAACACAGTCAAATACGATGAGCCAGGGGTCAGTGAGGTTTGACTAGTCTAAACATGTCGATAAAAGAGCACACCAAATTCATCGAACATCACACTGTTCCAATGGCTGTCCATGGCAACCCACATTTTCAACAATTCAGTCATCTTCGTGCAAAACTGGTACAGATGCTGGCTATGGTCGTCAAGGTGGGGTCGGTAGTCCCCAGCAGACTTCTGTGACTTGAAACGGTCGAGATAAATTTTGACTAAAACCCGTGTCCATCAAAAGTTTGTTTGACGTCGTTTGGTAAAATTCGCCTTTTGCACTTCGTGCGTTATTGCGTAAAATGAGGAATGGATTGGACTTCACTTCAGGGAATGAATATGTGTTCAAGATTAGGAAATGAATATAGGGCTTGCCTTATTGCTCCCACATGGTTCGAAACACTGGCTTTTATTTCAGTGCCCAGTGTCAATTTAATAGGTCGCAGACTGCCAACGCCAAGTTCTGCTGCTCACTTTTATTTTGAAGTTAAGTGCATTAACCTTTTTGCTGATGCTGTCGGTGGCACAAATGAAGGCTTAAATGCTTTAAAGTGAAACCTCTTAGACAAAGAAATCCATTGGTGGGATTTGAATTGATGACTTCGTGCCTAATACTGACCAAATTGCTCTTCCGACTTGGAGGAATTGTGAGAAAACTGCATCACTGTTGCAGTTATAAACCAATTTTTCTTTTTGTCAAATTTAGAATTCAATGGTGGTTTTGAGTAAGATTCGGCAGTCCAGACATCTAGTAGGTTGTGGTTTTTTTGACTATTCAGATCACAAATTGCAAACCGTGCAGACATAAAGCGCTGCTTCGGAAAGAATCAATATTTATCTTCCTTTGCAGGCTCATCACAAGTAAATCTGCGTTATTGCAGTAGTGAGTTAAATTGTATTGCTGCCACGATCGCGACGAATAGATAGAAAGCAGCGGTCGTAGTGGAAATCACAGCCAGGCATTACGAAATGGTAGGCTACATACATTCGTGTGGTCCTAAAGGCACAAATTTCGACTTATATATTGTTAATTTATTGCAGTTCTCTGGGGATTATACTTTTGATCAGTGGCATTGCACCCGCAACGAACCGTTTCTTAACAACTCTCATGATGATGTTGTCTCCCTAACCCACCAAATAAATGTACAAATGAACAAATCCCTGTCAGTTCCTTTTTCGTACGCTGGCTAAGAGTGAAAAAGAAGGCGTCGATTCACAGATAAGGCGGGTCATGACTAAGACGCGCTGTCATGGGAGTAGTCAGCCTAAAACTAAACGCAGGTACCACCAATCTGTGGCACTGTGAGCAGAACTTTGCAGTAAGAAATAGTCGTGTATAACGAGTATGTGGTGAATTGAATTAGAAGGACATATCATGTGCAGGAGTGTATGAGTCCATGTAAGCTTACGTCCTTCCCTGTCATTGGACAATGGGAAAGCATCTGGGCCATCGTGATTAAACGACACGAAACGGACCAATGCGTTAACGCCATTTTAAGGTCACTTAAACACCCCCTTCCTCCCCTTCTAAACCGCCAGCATTTAAGCCTCGTCACCACTGCTCACGGTCAATCCAACTTGGCATTGTTTGATAATGGTGGGTTTCTGCAAATTCAATTAACTTCGCCATGCCTCTTTATCTTTATTGCCTCCCATTTATTGCTCTCCTTGTATTCTTCGTCATCACGTTGCCTTCAACTCACTCCATGTCATCAACTATGGCATACTTTTGCTCTATTTTAGAAGCAACGCAAAATCACCGACTTTCTAGCCGAAATAGCACTTCGAATATGCAAATTGCTCGATGTGGAAGATTTGGTGAGTGCCTGCAATACTATCCCCAACTGGCGATGGATACTGTTAAGTCAACAATCGAATCAGGCAATGACTCGTCACGTCAGTAACTGGAAGTGGCTAGATAAGCACCTCTGTTGCCTCCTCTTTTCTCAACCCTCCCCAACTGTCGATAGCAACTTTTGGCAAGCATTTGTTTGTTCTTGCACATCAGGGCGACAGTGTATGTTACACTCGAAACGGCAGCAGCGCAAGCACGGTGATCTTGAACTCCCACTGCAGATAGGCTTAATGTGTTGTTAACCTGCTGTGGAAAACTCACACCAGGTATACAGAAAAATCAGTCTTACATAAATGTTTTCCCCTTGCACTACAAGCTGGATTATAATAAACGGTGATAAGTTGCGCAGTGAACTCTATTTTTGCATCCGCAAACGCTAAACATCTTGCTGGAGAACATTGTCTCCATTCCTTCACAACGTCGTCAACGTATAATTCGCCCTGCCACATTGTGTCCCACCTATCCTCATGGTTATCTCGAATGCCGCTGCGCGTGAAAGTAATAGCAACGTTCTATAA